>JAQHUG010000001.1:19533264-19544800 GCA_028555095.1 Dicrostonyx torquatus | reverse complement strand
AGAGCATTTGATTGGCATCAAAGGGTCCCTGGTTTCAGTCCGTATTTGTCTTTCTCTCTCTCTCTCTCTCTCTCTCTCTCTCTCTCTCTCTCTCTCTCTCTCTCTCTCTCTCTCTCTCTCTCTCTCTCTCTCTCTCCTTCCCTCCCTTCCCTTTCTCCTTTTCCACTGCCCCTCCTCCCTTCCCACTAGCTTGCTTTAGCAGATACTCCCTTTGTCTTCACTGGCTTTGAACCCTTCACTTCCAAGCTTCCTTTCTGTTGCACTGACTTGACTGGCCTCATCCTCTGTCCTTCAGTTTTCTCTTCACTGTGCTGGGAGGAGTTGGGCCAGGCTGGAGTTAGGAGGAGTTAGATAGCAGAATCGACCTTCAGAGCACAAGGTCTCCCTCCACGGGTCTCATTCTTTTAATTCCCTGGGGTTTATTCTTGTAAACTATCCTAAATATGAGAAAGCTAATTTTCTTCCAGATGGAGAGCCCGTTGTACTCACAGATTATTAAATAAACCATTCTTCTGCTACTGAAAAAAAACCCACACATTTTCATATACAAAATTCTCTATATAGAATGGGATCTATTTGTGAATTGTCCATCTGTGCCCTGATCTGTACACATAAATTTATGATGGTGAGTTTAGTATCTTACTATACAGCCAAGCAGCTGCCTCTTAGCTGTGTGGCTTCTTGATATTTACTGACTGTTCATGAGCACTGTTTCTTCATATGAAATGCAAGATCCCGTAGTTACTGCACCCAGAATTCTGCACTGGAATTCCAGGTATTTCGTTAACATTCTAAGGTTGACATGGCTTGTTACAATATTAGCCCTGCCCACCCAGAGTTTGAAGTTTTTCCACTCTGTCAGATGTAAGTTTATTCTCTTCCATTTCTTCATATAGGTTCTATACTTTCTCTCAAATATTTAAAATTTTGTTAGTATTACAAAAGGAGCATTTTCCTACTTCTGTTTCTAAAATGATCTTGTAAAAATATTTTATTTATTCTCTGAGATCATACAATGTATTTTGACCACATTATCTCCTCTCCGCAACTCCTCCCAGTTTCATCCCTACCTCCCTTCCCACCTGACTTTATGTCTTTCATGTAGTTAATTCTCTCTGGATGTTTCCAACACACATGCCCACAGACACACCCAGAAATGGCCACAGCATCTCCTCAGGGACTCCAGATCTAGTGACACTGACCATGAGTATGCTAATGGGTTTCTATGTTGCCCTTAAGTTTGTGCTGTTTGGGTAACAACTGATATTGATGTCAGTGTTACACTGGCTTTTTTAGACAAATTTGAGAGATTTTCATCATTTTCTATGATCTTTAATAGTTTTCTGACATTATTTTTGTTTTAAAGACGACAACTACTACTTCATCTTAGGCAAAAGGCCAAGAAGCAATTTTTATCTGAACACAACATATTAACTTGTGAAATTATCTGACTCTGGGTCTTTTAGACTACACAACCTTTTTAATTTTTCCACAATAATTTTTCTATTCAAATTTTCCATCTCTTATTAGGTCATTTTTGGCAAACTATCTTTTTCTAGAAGAGTATTGTTTTCTTCCGGATCAAGTCAACAAACAGTGGCATCCAGGCCAAGCCTGGCTCAACATCTCATGTTCTACAGTTACTGAGCAAAATCTGATTTATAAATTTTTAAATGTTTGAATTTGAAATGGCACTTAAATGCCAGCATAATACCATTCAGTTCACAATGTCTAAAATATTTACTACACATGTTGGCCAACCCATAGTCTTCATTTTGTAAACTTGCCAATGAGTTGTATGAGATGTTCCTTTGTGGCTTTTAACCTTTGCCTTATCTGCCATTTCTTTTTTTTTTCTTACCCTGATCTTGTACGCAGTGCTCATTCCTTTTTACCAACCCAGGAAGAGTTTACAAAGCCATTCCTAGCTTTTGCAAGAAACTAGTTTTTATAGTTACTTATACCTTCTGCTCTCACTTCTCACTCTTATTAACTCTAGCATTTGGCTATTTTATCACCTTTCATAATTATTTTGGACCATTTTGAAAAATAAAACGCTTTCCCATAATCTACAACATAAGGCCTTCTTATCACTTTGTTTACTTGGTATGTTTTGGGAGAATAGTTTCAGACTTATTTGGCCTTACTTCCCTCGAGGGTCCATAAAAGGAAAATGTGAAGCTGATCTGGGTGTCTCTAAAATGCCTTCTTCTCTTAGGGAGACCAGCTCTTTGAAGTCGCAGTGGACCCAGCCGTCAGTGTTTCTGTCTGGCCACAGTGTTGGTCCTCAGTGAACAAGGCAATGTTTGTTTCTTGGAAGAGTGTCACACTATGCATTCCAAGTTTGTACCACAAGTGTCCCTGCTCTTTCTGCAACTTTCCACACTGCTTATCTCTGAGTGGAAGTGTCACTTGGGTAGTTCAGCCATCAGCCCGCACTCACAGCGCTGCTGAGAGAGTGTCTAAATGGCTTTCTGACTGACTGCCGAGGGATTTCGATTGTGTCACCAAAAGAACAGTCAAGTTCTTGCATGCATGGGCAATAACAACGAGGCCATGCCGCTACATGACCGACAAAAACTGAGGACACGTCCCGATTGCAGAGATGTCAAAATAAAAAAGTCAAGTGGGCCTTTAAATTGATGAAATATGGTAATCCTTACTTCCTGTTTATTTCCTGCTGTTTAATATTTTGCTACTTTTTAAGGTAGATGATGCATGTGTGGTTTCCCTCCTGCACTGCTGAAGACATTTAAAGCTATGAGTTTTTCTATGATGACAACTCCTGCAGCAATGGTTCTTTTTTCATATAAATTATTATTCTTTTCATTGTATTTCAGTAGGTTTCAAACTCGGTTTTAATTTCCATTATACCAAGCATTATCCATGTATTGTCACTCGCCTTCAGCGGCTGTTTCTGGGACTTTCCAGTCTCGGTTTCATATCAGGTTGGGTTCTGCTGTATGATTCACCTTGTAAAGCTCCACCACAAAGAGAAAAGATTAGCTCAGTGGTAGAAACCGTTTAGCACACGCTAAGTCCTGAGCTGGTGTTGGAGCCTAGCACCAAAACCTCTCTTTAAAGTGATAAGACATCCGCTGTGCTAACATATGTCACTAATTTTATGAATTCTTGCTGACGTATAGTAAGTATAATATTTATTTAAGAAAAATGAAGAAAATAAAAATATAAAAGGCTAAAACTTCAAATCAGCTCAATAATGGCTTCATTCAGCTCCTGCCTGTCTTATTCTGTTTGTTCTTGCTATGAGAAAGAGGGAAAGTAGGCAAGTTGCAAGTTTAGGGCTCTGAGAACATGGAGCCTGAAGAGGAGCCGCAAAGGCCAGCCCACATCCCTGTGCTGTCCCGAGATGCTGAGTCCTCTGATAGGAGTGACTGAAAGTGGCCCGGAAGGGAGCTCACCCTATTCTTTTCCTCCTGCGCCGGAAGTGCATTACATGTGGTTTGTGAATATCCTGTGACTTTGGTACATCTCAATAAATATGGTTTTTCTTCTTTTTATAGTTTTTTTTTTAATGCAAGTGCAAGGTATAGTTATTCAGGGCTATTTCTTTTCTCTTTCTCTGTTGCCTTTCTCACCCACAGGCATTGATCTAAAACAAATATTGACTCCACCTCTAGACCTGCCTGTGGAAACTGCTTCACGTTCCTGCTGCAGTTCTTCTGTTTTCGCGGAGGCTGCTTTAAGCAACAGTTTAATCTACCAGAGCTGTGGATTAACACGCTCACAGAGAGCCCAGCACAGGTCACGCAGAGGTCAGGAAGACTTCCTTCTTGTAGCTACTCACCCTAGAGAGCATGACCTTTAAATGTCACAGGAGCAGAGAAAGAGGAATCTAGAGAGAGATCCGTGCAGGCTTTAAGAGTCATGACTGTGGCTAACTGTACTTCTGCCTACGTCTGTGGCCAAAATCCAGGTTCATTCAAGGCCCCACACTAACCAAGATAGGATCCTGGGGGAAAAGCAGCTGTCATTCTGCCTGACCAGGAATGAGCATCCTCCACTTCTCTCCTTGCATCTTCTCAGCTGCTGGAGCCAGCTCTTAATCCCCTAAAGTGGTACTTACTTCTTAAACCCTCGATGCTGATATCTTTAAAAAAAAAAAAAGCACTACAGAACTTTAATTGAGGGAGTTTACATCGCCAAAATTGGAAAACAGCATTTTTGTTGACACAGTATTATTAGTGCTGTTTTGTAGTCCTAGTACAGAAGTTAAAAATTGGTATTCTGGTGGAAGGCCTTAACAAGGCTCAATAGTTATGTTACTTTTGGAGCTTGAGAAATATTTGCAGTACAACCCTATTGACGTATAAGAAGATATCCCGAGGCTATGCAGTCTTGTTTACCTGTGAGTAAAAGGCCGTGTTAAAAGTGGGTCTGAGCATCAGGCCAGATTACTAATACTAGACTTACTAAAAGCACTCTCAAAAATTTCCTTGCTTCTTTTCTTTCTTTCTTTTATTAAATTTATTTATATCCAGACTGCAGTTTCTCCTCCTCCCTCTCCTCCCATCCCCTCCCCCCCAATTGTCCTAATCCAATCCACTCCACCTCTGTTTCTGTTCAGATAGCCCATGGATATCAACAAAAGATCAAGTTGCAGTAAGACTAAGAACTTCCCCTTGTATTAATGCTGGGAAAGGCAATTCATTATCAGGAATAGGTTCCCAAAAGACAGCCCCTGCTTCCACTGTTAGGAGTCCCAGAAATAGACCATGTTCCACAACTGTCACATATATGTAGAGGGCCTGCATTGGTCCCATGCAGACTCCTTGGCTGTCAGTTCAGAGTCTGTGAGCTTCTGTAAGCTCAGGTTAGTTGTTTCTGTGGGTTTTCTTGTGATATCCTTGACCCCTCTGTCTTGTATAACCCTTCCCCCCTCTCTTCAGTAGCATTCCCCAAGCTCACCCTAATGCAGGTCTCTGCATCTGTTTCCATTAGTTGCTGGATGAAGGCTCTCTGGTGATAATTGGGGTAGTCACCAATCTATGAATACAGCAGAATATCTTTAGGCATCATTATGTTGACAATTTTTCCTCCAATTGTGTTTGGTTCTATCCTAGGTCCCTGGTCCATCCATCCTCTGGGTCCTGGCACTCCAGACAGTGTCAGAGGTGGGCTCAGTCTCGTGGCATAGGTCTCAGACTGGGCAGTCACTGGTTGGCCACTCCCACAATCTCTGCACCACCTTTATCCCAGCACATCCCATAGGCAGGACAGACTGTAGGCCAGAGGTTATAGCTAGGTTGTGTCCCAATCCCTCCACTGGAAGCCTTGCCTGGTCACAGGAGATGGACAGTTCAGGCTCCATGTTTACTATTGCTAAGAGTCTTAGCTGTGGTCATCCTTGTAGAATCCTGGGAGTTTCCTTGCACCAGGTTTCTTTCTACCAGACCCTGAAATGATGCTGATATCTTAACCCTTGTTTTTTGTGAGGCAACCTATATGTGTGCGTGCATATAGAGAGATGTATAGGTATCTTTATGTTTGTTATAGCTCTCATCACAGCAGCTAAGACACAGAAACAACCTAAGAGATTTAGTACTTTTCTTATCATTATGACAACATGCATGTCAAAAGCAATGTAAGGAAAGATTTCTTTTAGCTCCCAGTTTCATGGTAGGGTAGGCATAGCAACAGGCTTGGAGGCAGGCACATTAGTTCTGGGCTCATGGCTCACATCTAGGCACCTGACAGAAAGCAGAAACACAGAAAGCTTGGTATTAGAATTAGAACAGGACTGTAACCAATAAGGCCCGCCCCCAGTGACTCATTTTCTCCGGTGAGCCCAACTCCCACATCTTAAAGGTCTTATAACCTCCCCCAGAAGTGTCAACAGCCACTGTTCAAACACATGAGCATGGAGGGAACATTTTATCAAAAGGATAACATTAGGTGTCCCTCGGCTGGTGGACAAATAAAGAAAATGTGGTATGTGTACTCAGCGGAACACAGTTCGTCTATTTTTTTTAAGAGATAAAGCATTGTCATGTGTAACACCGTGGATGGCACTGAAGATATTAAATAAAATAATCTAGACACAAAAGGCAGGCTCTGCATGATCTCAGCCATTTGTATAATAGGTGAAAAGTCAGCCTCATAGAGGCTCAGGGTAGAATGATGATTTGGGGACATGGGACAAGGGAGGTATGAGAAGGTTAATGAGTGGGCAATTACTGTGAGGTAGAAGTGGGAAATGCTGACTTAGCAGTGCAAGTGACTGTGGCTGATAATCGCATGCCACATATTGTCTCAAAATCCTAGACAAATGGGTTTTGACAATTTTCACCATAGAGAAAAGACAAATTTTGAAGAGATAGCTATGTCTATTATTATTTTAACTTGATACAAAATGTTTGCATGTGTTGAAACATGGCATGGTATCCCACTAGTGTGTACAATTTTAAATGGTTATTTATCTGTTTAAAAAAACATAACAATTTTTTAAGAGACAAGGGAAAAGATTCTAGTGTGTTTTCAGTGAGTTTTAAAAGTAGAAAATGGAAAAATGAAGAGTATTACTTATCCAATTATTTGTTTGGTGTCAGGACCCAGCCTTGACAGGGTTCACACGTTCCGGTGGAGGGGCACGTGGATGAGAAATTTTTAGGCAGAAGGAGCAGAGATATAAAGACACAGAATAGAATCGGGAGGGCAATTCAGTGAATACTGAATTTACCACTTTCACTTTCCATATGCTTATATACCCCAACTTAAAAAGTTGGGGGTGAAGAAGGCAAAAGACTGCTTTAGCTTGATACAAAGACAAACAGAGCAGTTACCTCTTCAAAACCTGAAGCCTCAAGCAACTGTATCCTAAGTTAATTACTGTGTTGTTTGGGCAGGATATGCAGTGACCACATGTTAGGCCAAGCATCCTGTAGGCAGCCACTCCCTGGTCAAATCTCCTGTCACATCCTTGAAGGAGCAGGAATAGGCCTGGACTCTCTGACCTTTGGTCAAAGTGGACCGGATCCACCTCTGTAGGCCATCTTAATATTCTAAACACCCAGTAACCACATCCTAGGTCAAGATATCTTGTTAGTAGCTACACCTTAAGTCATACCTCTCTTCAATAACCTTGAAGGGATAAGAATAGGTCTGAACTCTCTGATAAGTCAAGGTGGAACAGACCCAATTCTGTGGGCTCCCACAGTTTGGTTATTAAGCTCTCTAATTTTTCTTGAACACTCCTCAACAAGGTCCAGTATTAGCTTGGGTGTCTCATATCCACAGTGTATCATGATATATCAACTCTTCGTAGCCATTGGCTCCCCATACACAGATTCAACCAACCTGAGTCAGAAATACTCTGGGAAAAATAGTGCTATACAGTTCCAGGTGTGACTGTGTAGATGGGAGTCTTAATGTGCTTTCTCTTACCATACTAAAATACCATGTATAAAAAGCAACTTAGGGAAGAAAGGGTTTATTTGGCGTGTACATCTCAACCATAGTCCATTATGAAGGGAAGTCAAGCCTGGAGCTCAGTGCAGGAACCTGGAAGCAGAAATTGAATCAGAGGCTGTGGAATTAAGAAAAAAAAAAAACAACACTGCTTACTGACTTGCTTCCCATGACTTGCTCCCTGTGACCTTTCTTATACAAACTAGGACCACCTTCCTAGAGTGACACCATCTACAATAGGCTAGGCCTATCTCATATCATATTAAGAAAATGTCCAACAGGCTTACCTACAGGCCAACCTGTGGAGGCATTTCCTCAACTGAGGTCTCCTCTTTTCTGATGGCCCAAGCTTGTGTCAAGTTGACAAAAAGCTAACCAGCACAGTGATGGTTGCTCTGTATTTAGTATGTACAGAGTCTTCCTCATCATTATACCCTAATCAATACCATATAATGACAATTTGCATAGCATTTACATTGTATTAGACATGCAAAGTGATACAGAAGAATATGCACAGTATGCACAAATACTACAGCATTTTATGTAAAGGGCTCCACATTCTCTGCTGAGTTCCTCTGCCCTTCCAGACAGTCTTCTTGGTTAGTATCCTACTTACTTTTCTATGTGATACTTCCCATGACCAAGGCGACTTATAAAAGAAAGCATTTAATTTGGTTATGGTTTCAAAGGGTTCATGATGGCAGAGTGAAGGGAAGGCTAAGAGCTCACGGCTTGATACACAAACACGAAGCAGAGAAAGAGAAATCCCTTGCGTCTATTAAAACCGCAAAGACTTTCTCCCAGTGACACCCCTCTCCCAACAAAACCACACTTCTTAATGCTTCCCAAACTGTTCTTCCAACCCGGGATCAAGGATTCAAACCTGAGAGGCCTGTGGGGGCCGTTCTCATTCAAGCCACCACTGTTGGAATCTGGGTAACTTCACACCAGTTTCCTCACAGTTGCCAGTTCATCAAAAGGAAATATGTGCCTGCCCCAGTGAACTTGAGGAACGGAAGCCCTTCCTTTGTTGTGACACCGTCTCATGCAGCCCCAAGAGAAGCAAAGCGACAGCAGCCTTTTCCCTTTCCACCCTTCAGATGTGACTCAGACACTTGTCTACTGGGACCTGTGTCAAACTTACTGGTGTTTCCATTCAAGACTTTCTCCTAGGCTTGAAAGGAAAGAAAAACAAGTTCCAACCTTCCAAACAAAATCGACTCTGATTCTCTTTAGTCATCTCAGTACCTCAGTGGCTGAGGAATCTCAGGGCCCCAAAAGACGTGAGCATATCATTTGCATATTCTGCATGGCAACTCCAGTCTCCCCTTTCCAACAGATAGTCTTGAGGCCCTGGCCAAAAGGGGCACCAAAGTGGGCGTATGCTCTCAGCCTGTTACACTAATCTGATGGGAATAGTAGAGGTCTGAACAGATATATCTGGATAAGTCTTCCTACAATTCCAGAACACCATTACTTATGTCAGCTTGGAGTATCACTTCAAATGCATTTACTGCTTTGTTAATGGTTTGTGTATGGCCCTAGCTGGAAAAGATGTCTTTTAAAATGTGTCTCTGTCACACTCTTTTCTTCTCCTGATTTTTTCCCATCTTATGAAGGAAGAGAAAAAAAACAAAAACAAAAACAAAAACCACTGGTTTCTGTTTTTTTAGTAAGGTGGAGAAAAATCAATTAGCTCCTATCCTTGATAAATAGTGTAATTTTAACTATTGTCAATTATTTATTTCCTTAAAGAAATGGAGTAGAATGGAGTTCTGCATTATGCAAAGATAGATATGATAGGTAGGTAGACAGATAGGTAGGTAGATAAATAGATAGGTAGGATAGATAATATATATTTACAGATAAATAGATACAGATCTACATATATAGATATAGGTATATGTAGCTATATAGCTAGAGATATTCCCCAAACATCTTGGAAAAGGGCATTTGCAAGCTTTTGTCACTGTGACTTGACTTTACAGAAGCCTGGTGTTTCCAAATTTGCGCTTTCAGATGGGCATCTGTAGACCAATATGCAGAGTCCTCTGCGCCCTGGAGATGATACTGTAGTAGCCCTTGGGGGTCAGCTACCACCCCTTCCCCTGAGCTCTGGCCCTATGGTCAGCTGAGGAGTCCCTTGGAACAAGTCTTCCTGTAACTAAATGACTTCCTTCATTTAATCTAACTGCCTCTTTCTACTATTGCTCCATGATGAAAGTACATCTTGGGTTTTATGAAAAACAACACAAAAATCCTCCCTCTTTTAACACAATCTTTCCCAGAAGCACTTATTCAGCCACAAGGAGGACCCAGCAGGATCTCTCTGTCTGGAAGCAAGTTTTGAGAATGACTTCACGGACCTGAAACTCTCTGGAAAATGCAGCTTCTGCCACAGCAGAACAATGGAAGACTTTCCTACTCTTGAACTTGAACCCAAAGCCTCGATTATACCCACTCTTTGGATAAACAACTGCCCTGCATCGAGGGTGCTAGAATTGTTTGTTTTCTCTAAATAAGGAAATGCTATTTCTAGAATTACAACAAAGGGTGTTAAAGGGAAGCATGAACACCTCCTCATCCCTCCCTAGGGAATTAAATTGAAGAGCTTGACCCTTCATTTCCCTAACCATCTTAAAATTATTTAAATATGTGTGTATAAAAGTAGATTCTATCATGGGTAATTTTTATTTAAATGTTTTATTTTCCTTTTACATCATTCCCATCCCTCCATCACCTCCCAACTCCTCCCATGTCTCCCCTACCGTTTTCTTTCACTTTCATGGCACCTTCTATAATTCTTATTCACATATACACGCGCACACATGCTCATGCACGTGCGTGTGTGCGCGCACACATACACAGAGCCTACTGTGTCCATTTAGTGTTGCTCTTATATACCTGTGTTTAGGGCTGACCACTTGGGACTGGATAACCTATCAAGTAGCTTGTCACTGGAGACCACTCAGTCTCCTCTCCTTGGGGTATCAGCTGGTGCTGTCATTATGTGGATCTTGTCTAGGTAGCCATACTGTTGAGATCTCATGATGCAGCTTCCCTGCCACATCTAGAAGATGTTATCTTGCAGCAGGTGTCCTGCTCCTCTGACTCTTAAAACCCTTCCCCTCCCTCTCCCGTGCTGTTCCCTGAGTTTTCAGTATTGCAGGTAATACAGTAATACAGGGCCTATTGCAGATGCATCAGCTGGGGCTGGGGACTCCATGGTCACTTATTCTCTGCATTTTGACAAGTTATAGATCTTTGTGGTGACCTCTATTGGCTTAAAAAAACAACTTCTTTGATAAGGCATGAAAGCCACACTTTTCTGTGGGTATAATAAGCACTTAGAATATAGTTATAAAATATATTAGCTTGGGGAAATGGCAGTAGTAGGTTCCATTTCTAGGTTTATGACCGTTCCATCCATGGGTATTTGACAGGTTTTGCAGTACAAGACATGAATTCTCACCTATTGATCAGGCCTTAAGTCCTATCAGATAGCTGTTAACTACCTTCAAGGTAATAATGTTACTATGGCAACATCAGGGATAGCATGCTGAGCCAGTCATTGCTATGGTTTCCAGGCTATACAACTAAGTAAAGGATTTCTTTCCTCCCTTAAAGCCTTGCATAGCATCTTCTAGTACTATGAAAGCTAGTCTTCATGGAGGAGCTTACCAGGTCAAATCCAGCTCATTGCCTCCAATGCTGAATCTGAAGTGTGCAATGTCTTCAGCAATAGGATCTCAAGTCTAGGAGGCAATCAAGGGAAACAGAAATAGCCCCTATTGTTTTGGGAACCTCTTGAATTCCCCTAATCAGCAGCTTGGGATAAGGGACGGTCCCCATATCTGACATGAAGGTTTTGTTACATCATCTATGGTTATTGGAAGGAGCATTATCTTCCCCCCCCCATGAAACACATATATTTTTAAATAATACCATATTGCTGGGCGGTGGTGGCACACGCCTTTAATCCCAGCACACGGGAGGCAGAGGCAGGCGGATCTCTGTGAGTTCGAGACCAGCCTGGTCTACAAGAGCTAGTTCCAGCGCAGGCTCCAAAGCCACAGAGAAACCCTGTCTCGCAAAACCAGAAAAAAAA
>JAQHUG010000001.1:19508971-19531329 GCA_028555095.1 Dicrostonyx torquatus | reverse complement strand
AGCTACTGAGAAACCATGTCTCGAAAAACCAAAGAGAAAAAAGAAAAAGAAATTAGAGGGGGGTTGAATTTAGGTTTGATACTCCTGACATCCAGTATGGAGGAAGACCCTGTGGAAGAGAGAGTCGATGTGTTCTAACATCCATCCAATATATTTCAGAAGAGTGAATCAGTGTCCCGTGATAGGAATCCCAACACCTGCTAATAAAATGTGCTAGCAACCAATGGGACCAATGGGCTTTCATACACACAACCTTGCACCCAGGTCTTCCCAGCAAACATTTGCTTCTCTGGACTTTACGCCTTGTGTGGGTCTTCCTTTTGGTCACTTAACTAGAGTATGATCTGTACCTCAGTTGTCATCCTAAAAGGTGTGTAAAACCATCAGAGGTGTGGAATTCTAGGTCAATGGAACTGTGACTGCAGTCCAATACGAAATACCTAATTGGAAATGTTGGGCTGAGATCACGGCTTTCTCATCTCCAGCAGTGTTGTTTCTAAAAGCAGCCTGGCAGCAGTAGCTGCATCTTGCAGATAACCAACTTAGATGCTGCCCTGGCGCTCAGATCTTGTTCAGCAAGAAGAACCAGGATCCTAGAAGTGTAGATGTTTCTATTCTTTCTGGGAAAGAAATTTCAGGTCAAGTAAGGATTCTGAAAGACAGAGGGCCAGCTTTAAGAGCAAAAGAAAAATGTGTGAAGGCCTCCCAATGATGAAGATGTAGTCATTTGAGAACAGGATGCTGGCGTACTTCGTGGGTTGATTGAAATACTTTTTTTATATTTGTATGAAAAATTGTGACGTCTCAATAACACTCAGAACAAAACTGGTACTATAAAGTATTCAAAATATGCTTGAAAGCAGAATGTAAACATGATAAATTATGCTCAATATATGGAATGTAATCATTACTGTTTGGGATTTTTTAAAGTTATATGAACTGGGTTTATAAGACAAATATTTACATACACGCATTCATACATTGCATAGGCATAGAAAAGTAAACATTAAAAAACTTTTGCTTAAGCAAAAAACTCATAGGGAAATTAGAAAGTAAATCAGGTTCAGGAGGGATGGAATAACAGCAGTAGCCACAAGCAGTGGGCGTGTTGAACCCGGGAGCCACAGCAATCACACACATGACTCATTCCAGAGTCCAACCACGGAAGCCAAGAAACCCGAGGGCCAGGGCTACAGCAAAGGAACGGTGATTTGTGTGTGTGTGTGTGTGTGTGTGTGTGTGTGTGTGTGTGTGTGTGTAATGTCTGTGGGAAGAATTACCATAAGGAGCAAAGGAGTCAGGCGTAAGAAGTAGAGTTGAGACAGAGTTGCAGGAGTGTCCTTAGCCTACCCCACGGGGGATCCTGATGGAAGAAGGGCCCTTCAGAAGGTGCAGCTTGAGGCAACTAGTCACATTTCTCACTCCCACCTTGGCAGGAAGCTAGAGCAGACACATTCTGGAATATGACCTTCTCTAAAGGCAGTTCCCCAGGAGCAGCTCAGCTGGAGACCAGCAGCAGAGAACCTGTGTGTGTCTGTGGGGGGGTGCCTTCCAGAGGCAGGGGTCTGGGGTACTGGAGCATTCACTGCAGTCCCCTCTGCCTTCCCTCCTCCCCACTCCCAGCATATCTGTTTCATTTGTGTGACTCAGCTATTTAGAAAGAACATTCCCAGAAACCTGTTGGTTTCTTCTGAAGAAATTTGCAAGAGAACAGTAAGCAGGGGCACAGTTCAGCCCTGCCACTGCTGCAGGTTTCCAGGCTGCAGCGAGGGCACGCAACACTGTGGTCCTGCTTCACCCAGGATGTGAGATTTTCAGTGGTTAAACCAGGCTAGCGCAGGGTAAGCTAGAAGGGCCGGCTATCTTGACAGCATCTAATAGTAACCATCTCCTTTGCAGCTTCATATTCGAGATGCCTCAGTTTGCAACTCTATTGAAAATTTCTTCACTCTTGACAGAGCTCATTTCTCACATATCCTAAAACACTTAGGCCCTCGTGTGGCTCATGACTTTTTCCGTCAGAACCATCAGAGGAGAGTCACCTGACTTGATGTACAGGAATGGTCTCCCTGACTCACTGTGCATCATCAATCTATCTCCTAGGTATCATGGCCAATTGACTATGCCAAACTAACGGCTTTTTTCTCTCAGTGTTTTCCTGGTCCACAGACACCAAAGAGACTAGCTGTTACCACAGCTGAAGTTTGCTAGTATTCTAGTATTCCCTAATGGAAGTATCTGGAACTTGTAGGTCTAGGGTTGTAGAGAAGGAAGTAAAACTTTCCAGATGAGCCACTAGTAAGTCAACCCAATCATACCTGCACCCACTCCGTCCAGAATTCACATGCTGTCCCTTCTGGTGACCCTGTACCCAGGATTCACATGCCCTCCCTACTGGGAACCCAGTACCCAGGATTCACATGCCCTGCCTACCGGGGACCCTGTACCATCCAACTGTTTGTTGGCTTAGGATATGTGCTCTATTTTGAAGAATATCCTTTCCAAGGTATTCGCTCTAAGATGGCATCTCAGTTGTGGTTTCAAGAGACTCTTTTTTTTTTTCCTATCAGAATAGAAACTTCCGTGGAACTGGTAGGTTCCATGGTCATGTGCCCTCTGTCACACACTTCCTGCTGCAAATGAAACATTCACTCCAGTGAAATATTCTATCAAGTCCCATATCAGTGGACAAAGCACTCAGTAAGTGGGGGCTGGAGAGACAGCTCAGTAGTAAGAGCACTGGTTCATCTTCCAGAACATGGTTGTTGGTTTTTAACACCTACCTTGTAGTGTAGGACAATTGTCTATATTCTGTCAATTATGTTTTAAATAAACACCAATTGGCCAGTAGCCAGGCCAGGCAAGAAGTATAGGTGGGACAACCAGACAGGAAGTAGAGGCATGTCAATGAGAACAGGAGAAGTCTGGGAAGGAGGAAACCCATTCCTCCCCAGTCCTGTCCAGACACTGAAGAAACAAGATGTGACCTGCCCCACCGAAAAAGGTACTGAGCCATGTGGCTAACATATACAAGAATAATGGGCTAATATAAGTCATAAGAGTTAACAAGAAGCCTGAGCCAATGGACCAATCAATTTATCATTAATATAGACCTCTGTGTGATTTCTTTGGGGCTAAATGACTGTGGGACCTGGTGGGAGGACAGAAACCAATCAGGACAGAAAACCCTATCAACATCATTAACCTGCCAATGAACTGGCAACTCACATCTCTAACTCTAGTGCTAAGATGATATGATACCCTCTTCTGGACTCCCATGGACTCCAGAAATGCATGTGATATGCAGACATACATGCAGGCAAACCATACATACACATGAAAAATAAATAAATAAAAGTTTAAAACAACAGCAAGAGCACGAATGGTACGCCTGTGCAATGTGCCGAGTCTCCACACCTCCTAGAAGGGAAGTGACCAAGTGTGGTCACCATGCCTCTGAGGGGTAGAGTCTATATTTAGATTTGTTATTGGTCTCTATCGCTGTCAAGTTGACCACTTGGTGTTGGTAGCAACTACACCCAGTCACAGCAAATGGCCGCCATCTCAGTCGCCACGGCAACTTAACTTTTGTGCCAGCATTGATGTGACTGTTGACAACAGACCAAGTCATTCTGTCTTCTTGTCAACATGTGCCCACCACAGCTGAAAGAGTGTGAATGGAATACTAGGCCAGCTGTGGCAGGGGAGGGGAAGTTGGGGGAAAGAAAGTTCATTGATATTGTGTCTTTCGGGACACAGAACCTACTGCTGGAAAAAAATGGCTAAGCACCTTAATTTTGGAGGTGTGGAGAAGCCGAAGGCCCACCCCCAACAGGTCTTTGCTTTGCCTGTACTTTTCTATGCCCCCTGTGTCCCATTCACCAAACAATTGTGAAACAACTCAAAAAACGTGAGAAATTCTCTTTCTGCTGATGGAATAGGAGAGCCTTATCTGCTTGGGAGGATGTGAGCGTGGTGGGCACATGCTATGTGTCTATAGGTATCCTTAGAGACCAGAAGAGGATACTAGATCCCTTGGAGTTGGAATTACAAGCAGCTCTGAGCCACCCAATGTGACTGTTGGGGATGAAGCTTGATCCTCTGGAAGAGCAGCAAGTGCTCTTAACCACCTAGCCATCTCTCTGCCCTATATCTGCTTCCTAACCAATTCTTCCATATTTCTCTGTTCCTGGAAGGCAGCAGACAGGGTGCATTCCAGGATCCCCATAGCTGCCAGCTAGAACTAGCTACTAATTATCTGAGATTTAACCCTACTGCCAGGGTTGAAAAGAGGAGGAGGAAGAGCAGGAGGAGGAGAAGGAGGAGCAGGAGGAGGAGGAGGAGGAGGAGGAAGAAGAAGAAGAAGAAGAAGAAGAAGAAGAAGAAGAAGAAGAAGAAGAAGAAGAAGAAGAAGAAGAAGAGGGAAAAAAGAGAAGAAAGAAGGAGAAAACAGAAAATCAAAACAAACTTAGATTTTGTGACTGTGTTTAGTACAGTGGACAAAAAAAAAATTCCCCTGCTTAATGATCCCAAGCAGCCAAGAGTCCGGCAAAGATCCAGTTTGTAGAACCAACTTCTTTATAGATGTATTTTTCAGCATCCAGGGCATCTGAAATGCAAGCGGCACATGCAAAAATCTCACCTGGAAGTAGTCAAACAAACTCCTCCAATAAGTGTCCTTCCTTTCCTTCTAAAGCCTTTATGTCCTGCTTCTACAAGAGATGACCTTCCTGGGTTTGTGGTCTCTCCTGGAAGTCTTTTACCCTTGAGTGGAATCCAGGGTCTCAGCTTCCTGCTCCACTTTAAAGCCCACAGAGGAGGATGCAGTGGGGCCACTCTGTTTTCATGTGTTATTTTGGTTGTAGTTTGCTTGTTTTATTTTGTTTTATGCATACTCTGGCTTTCTTTTCATTTTATGTTGAGGCAGAGTCCTGAGCCATCCTGTCAGCAAACCTCAGCCAAGCTGTGCTGGAGCCGTCCTCGTGAGGAGACGGTGGTGAGCACTGTGTGCCTGGCACTCTATAGCACTCCCTGCCTGGCAGAGCCACCTAATAGACTCATCCCGTGGACAAGAGTCCTCTGGCCCTCTAAGTGGCCTTTTGTAAGGCCAGTGGAAGAGAGAGAAGAAAAGAAGCAGCCAGACATGGTGGCACACACCTTTAGTCCCAGCACTCAGGAGGCAGAGGCAGGAGGATCTCATGAGTTTGGGGCCAGCCTGGTCTACATAGCAAATTCCAGGCTAGTAAAGTGAGATCAGACCCTGTCTCACAAAATGAGAAAAGAGCAAAAAAGCAATAGAAGCCAAATTCTAACAATATAGTTTGCTTAGCCCAATATTGTCAAGAAGTTCTCTTTCCTACTTTCGAAAAGCTTACAAAAGCATTGTTTTCCATGACAAATTCCCAGAACTTGATTCCCAACAAAGCCCATCACAGCCTGAACCAGCTTCACCGCAAGTGTTCACAATGTGCGTGTGCCCATCCTCTTCCACCAGTAGGGGCTGCTTTGGAAGCTCCCAGGAAAAACATCATGTTCTATACCCAGTGTTGTCTACCGGTGTCTCATGACAGTCAGAAACTGAGAAGCTGTCCATTAAAAGCCAAGTTCTTACTTAATAAGACATCTACGAAGTAAATAGCAATGCCACCGATCCCAGCTTCCATGCCAGGAGTGAGCGCTGTGGACCTTGGAACTCTTGAATATATACATAGTTTCCCCTGAAAATCCAGCCCCTGGGACAGCTCTAAGGTCAAAAGCTCAGGAACTCCTTCCTTTAATTTCCTCTAGATGACGGAGCAGTGCCTGGACTAAAGGTCTGTGCCCCACCCCAGGCATAGTCTGAAATCAGAGCCCCAGACAATGGCATTAGGATGGGCCTCCAGGAGATGAGGAGAGGCCAAAGCAACAGAGCTTGAACTGAAACCTTCGCCCTTCTCAAAAAGCACCATGGAGCCCTTGCTTCTACCACGTGAAGATGTAGTGAGATGTCGGCACACTGCTACTCAGGAGAGCTCCTCAAGAGCCCACCTACACCGGTATCATGGTGTCACACATCCAGCTCCAGAACAAATGTCTGTGGTTTGCACCCACACGGTGTTATGGCATTTGGTGATAGCAATGGTAAGGACTTCAGAGGGAGTCCGTGTTAACAGCACTCCTGGTATCATAGGAGTCCTAGATATGGCACTTGTCCAAAAGGACACCTGAAATGAAACACTGACTGACCACTGTGATACAGCAAATTCTCCTGACCCTTCACCAGCCCTCTGAATAAATCATCATTTATTGCCATAGACAGACAACAGCAAACCAGGTTCAGAGAGGGTAAGCAAGCTGCTCAAGGTCAAACAGCAGCTACATGGCAAAAATCAATGTCTTAAGCTCATGTATTTTGATCTGAGCCCAGGCATTTTGATCATCAAAAGGAGATAGATATAAAAGTGGGTTAGAGCTTAGGTCCCAGAAGGGAACTACCTACCATTACCCTTCTTGGTAAACCCAAAGAGCTAAGTTCAGATCTTAATCCCGCAGCTTGCAGAAATCTGAATTGCTCTGGCATGTTGGTTCACATGTAGAAGAAGGATGAGAATGTTTTCAACACTGAAGTTAGATTGTGCACTTTAAGGAGTTCCTGCTGCTCGGGGCCTTGTGCTAGTCTCCATTCCCAGTGCTGGGGGTTAGCTAGGAGTCATGCAGATGAACTTCCAGATCTCGGGAAGACTGGAGTAGACAAGTAAACTAACAAGGCCATCTCCAGGGACTGGTCACTGTCAAACACCAATGGAGACTTGGTATAATGGAGCACTTTGGGGCAGAGACAGGGGGATTTCTGTGAGTGAGACCCTGTTTCAAAAACAGACAAACAGAAGACAAGCAACAACAACAGAAACAATTAAAGGAGACAGGGTATGTAAGATGCTCGGCTCTGAGCTTAGCATCAAGGGGGGGGGAGGGTCACAACGTGACTTAGCGTGGGCTGTGCTAATGTACACCATTGACTGAGTGACCCGACCAGTACTCATTTCTCAGTTCTCAGTGCAGCCTAGGAATCTAGGTTGGTACTGGCAGATTTCATTTCTGGTGAGGATCCTCTTGCTGGTTTGCAGGTGGCCGTCTCTATGTTGTCCCCTCTCAAAAGATGACAGAAGAGCTCTCTGGAGGCTCCCTTTATCAGGATGCTAATTCTTCCCCTCGTAAAGGCTCCACCCTCATAACCTTTTCAAAGTCCATCTCCTGCTGCTCTCACATGGGAGATTAGGATTTCAACATATGCAACTGGGAGATTCAAACATTCAGACTCAAGCATTCTGCTTCTAACCACCCCCCCCGAATATTCATCTTTCTTCGATGCAAAATACATGCATTCCATCAACAGTTCCAAATGCCTTAATTTATTCCAGCATCCACTCAAACTCTAAAGGCCAAAGTCTCATCTAAATGGCATCTAAATTAGATATGGATGAGACCCAAGGTGTGATTCATGCAAAGGCAAAATTCCTCTCCAGCTGTGAGACTGTTATATACTTCCTGAACTCAATAGCAGGATAAGCATGGGTTCGACATTTCCATTCCAAAGGGGGGAAATGCAACAGAAGAAAAGGGTATGGCCCCCATATAAGTCTGAAACCTAGCAGAGGCAACAGCAGTAGATGCTGGGGCTCCAGAACAGCCCTGCTTAGTTTCATGGCTCACCCTTTGGGACCATTGGATGTTGGCTTTGTCCTGTCATAAGGAAAGAGGCCTGTGCCCCTGGATATCCAGGGTTGGGGGCTAAAATAAAATGCCCTTTTTTATTAAAATTAGTAGTATTCAAGTCACCATTAAGAAGCAAATGGCCAAAAAGACTCCAGTGAGGTCGGATTTGAGTCTCTGGGCTGTAGAAAAGGACAGGGTACCCTACCCCTACTCTCCCATCTTTCGAAGGAGGTGGCTGTGACTCTGCAGTGCACAGAATACTGAAACATGAGATGGTGAAAGGTCTGTGACTGTCGTGGGATGGGCAGAAAGCCAGGGCAGGAAGAAGTCACCACCATCCCAAGCAGGGCTTGTGACGGGACCAATGTAGCTCTGACAGTCATGGCTGTAGTTCTAAATGTTCCAGATGCCTAGAAGGTGAGATGACAAAAATAACCGTGTGAATTTTGTAGGCAAGCATGAGCATCTTTAAACGCTCAGGAAAGCCAGTGTCTGAAATATCCTGACTCAGCTCCACGTGAGCAAGGAAATTCTCCTGCCCTGCATCCAATGCCCACAGTGACAGCCACAGTATCCTCGGCATTCTTGTCTACTGAAGGGCCTGATTACTCTCCCCTGGGTCACTTCTTCCATAACTCAGCTTACCAATAACTAATGCTTAAGGGCAACCCCGATGTCCCCTGTGCTACCAGCTGAGCAACCCGGGTGAAGGTTCCTTGGCCTGTGTGTTTGGAAACACCGCTTGTGCTGTGTGCTGCGTGACCTTACGGGAACGATGCCAAACAACAGCTCCCTCTTCCATGTCAGCCCTTTGCCTGGACTGGCATCCTATCCGGTCGGCTTGGTGGACAGCTTTAGACCTAGCCAGCAAACGTGTTAGAACATTCCAAACCTTTCTTCTGAGCTCTTGAGAACGGCAGAGGTGTAGCTACTGCATCGTGAGTTACAAGCTCTGACCACCCAAAGCCCTGGGTGACTTACTGCCAAAGCTTCATTGATAGCCCGCGTCTGTGTGAGATCCCCTCTGTTCACTGAGGTATTCTTCGGAACTCAAGACAGGGTTTCTGCAAAGGAAACTGCACATTCCAAGTTTCCTTGTGTCCTTATAAAGAAAACCTGTTTAGACACAAAGGGTGACCAAGCACTGCAGCCAGAGCTGACATTTGACTACGGTTCTAATGGAGGAAGCCACCTACAGCTTAATTCTCTTGACCTTTGTCTCTATGGGCATCAGTGGAGAGTGAGGAGGCCTTGGCTTCTGGCAGTAGGGCAGGAGTTCTGCATCATCTGTGCTTAGCATCATCAAGGAACTAGCTTCTCCAGCCCTTGCCATAGTGTGAAGTTGTCTTTGGTGGTTTCTCCTCTAACTCTAGAATGGACACTCAGGCATAAGCCTCGTGCACAATGAGTAACAATCCCACAGTAGCACTGAGTTCCACTCTGTCCTGCCAATCATCTTGACAATAAATGTCCCCAGAAGCAGTCCCAGCAAACTTTTCCACTCATCCTGCCCTACAAATAAAATCAGGTGACCACAGTGCCTTAGACAAAACATTTACTCCAGGGAGTCAAGAAAGAGCTCAGCCTGTTCTCCGGAATCTCCGCACTCAGAGGACAAAGAAGAGGGGTTCTGTTACTGTTCTCATTTGTACTGCTTAGAAATGTTTCTAAAAATTCGCTGGTGTAACACCATGGTTTGTAAAGGACCTGGGAGAGGTGGCCAGTATCTGTCCTGTGACATCTAAAGCTTTAGATGAGAAGATTAAGATTGTTGGGAGACCGAAATAGATACTTGAGGACCTTTTTGCACACACCTGAGGCTTGGGCAGAAGACACTCAGGAGCTGAGCTTACTAGATGATTAGATGCCTCCACATAGGCCAACCCCGGCAGGGCTTGGACTTCCCCACAGCATCAGGCTGCAAGGAGCAGCCTCCTTATCTGACTTCCTTGAGCTCCAAATCTGAGTATTCCTGTGAGCAGTAAGACAGTTGGAGTGATTTGGGGACTCAGCCTAGGAAGTCCTTAGCACAACTTCCCACCCTTCTCTCTTGGTTGCATCCATCCTTAGATTCCCAATATTCAAAGGGAAAGTATAGTGACAACTCCTCAACAGAAAAGAAAAGCACCAAATTTCCAATCACCTCTTAAAACTGCTTTTCTTCTGTTAGCAGGGAAGCGGAGCCAGGCAAACAGCAGCCTGTGCCTTGGGATCAGAAATAAGCTGCATTTTCAGAAAACAATCGCGGAATAATCAGACTTCTTGAAAATGTCTTGCAAACTTTCCCAATCGCCAAATCCCCGTTCAGCAGCGCAGCTGTAACCTGGACCACCTACCCATCGATTTCATCTATAATTTAGCAATCAGGAAGGTTAGCACTTTTCAAAATATGTGAAGAGCGGTCCCTGCTCTCTAGGAGCTGTAAAGCTTAATGAGGAAAAAAATAAGCTGCTCCATGGCTCCTTTTTTACTGGTTAGAAGTTCTCCCGCATCCTCTCCCACGAGTTCTCCCTTTTAAAATGGCAGGGACCCTTGTAACCTGTTTGCTCCAGTTTACCCATCTGTAAAATGGATTTAATCAGCCCTGGAAGAGAAGATTCTTGGGAACCTTTTCTGTATTCATAGCGGACTTTGCAAGCCTCAGAAACTGTGCTGTTTAAATGCAAGATGCTATGACTATCATTTCATTATTGAAAAACCTAAACATCAAGAGGATGCTTCTGTTACTCCGTTGCTAGGTTACTGACAGACCTCCCTGCCTGCTCTGAGATGTTGAGACTTGCTGCAGCTTCGCACCAGGGCAGCCTTTCCTGATGAAGGCGAGGGAGAGAGTTGGCCTAGAGTCAAATTGCTGTGACCATCACCGGGGTGGGGAGAAGGGGGAGTCTGCAGGTGCCATAGCTGTGTTTGCTTGCTCTTGGAATCCAACAACTCAGCTCCATCAGTTCTAAGCAACTGGGGGGCTTCTCTGGAGAAAGTTCAGATGCCTCTCTGAAGAAGCCACACTCGTAAACACTTTATTGTCCATAGAATGAAGAAGGAGATAGTCAAACAGGGCAGGCAGACAGTGACACCTGGAACTCCCTTCAGATACTCAAGGCATGCCATCGCCCTTTCTACGTGTTTGCCACATTTCTAAGGGAGCAGAAAGGATGTCATGCTGGTAACATTGAACCGTGAAAACTATTCCTTCCAGGGACACGTCATTGCCTGTTGGCATTCATACCATGGATGCCACAGGCACAGTCTAAAGGCATCCCAGATATGACATTGAGATACAGTGACAAGTATTCACACACACATGCACACGCACACATGCACACACACATGCACGCATGCCCACAAATGCGCACACACACACACGCACACTCACACATACAGTTACAGCTCTGCCTTGCTTCTGGTGAGGACAGTTTACTGAACATAGCCTTATGCCAGGGAAAACTGTCAACAGCTTCACCCTGGTAAGCCTTTGTCTCTATAACCATGATTTAAGACGGGCAGTATCATCCTGGCTCTCAAAAAAAAAAACCTAGGGATATTTTTCTCTCTGGCCATAAAAGTGTGAAGAATAATTTTAGCTGATTCCAAAATGATCTCATCAATGGGGAGTGATATTCAGTATTCAACAGAAAGCCTCTGCCCATCTGTTTCCTTCTGCAGCGGCATGGGAGAAGTAGCAAGGGAATCAACAGAGTTGTTACAAATGAACAGTGGGGGAGGGGCAGAGAACGGAAAAGGCAGAGCTAGGAGAGGACAGGTGGACATCAAGCAACAGCGGGAGAATTCTTCCTGCACTAGGTAGGGAACAGAGATCAGTGTTCCTTCAAAAGTCACCAAGCCCACTCATTTGTCACCAAAGATTTCCTGAGAATCTTCCCTGTGCCAGGCAGGTCTTGGAGCCTCGGGGCAGCCAGGAGCCTGGGATACACACAGATCAGTCAAAGAAACCAACCACGTGCAAAAAATAGAAACAACAAGACCACCATGGGAGGCACCAAAGAAACCCTTGCCACTGTGTGCATAAGGAAATGAAACTGAGACAGGGAGGTCACAGAAGACCTCTCTAAGGAGGTGACATTTGTTCTATAGAAACCTGGAGCCTGTGAGTGGTGACTGACACAAGGTCCCCCCTGCAGAGGTTTACCTGTGTACCCAGATAAGGAGAGGAAGTGGGTCTCCACTGTTGCCACCACTGTGTTAGGAATGAGAAACTGAGCAAGCGCAACCAGTGGGACTCTATCAGCTCCTGCCATCCCACCCCCACCCCCACCCCTGGACATCTTTCCAGGGACCCTCAAGAGGATAGCATTCTGCCACAAGACTTGCATCTTAAGGCCTCTTCTGTCTGGAATGAAGTCAATGATAACTTTCCAGTTGACTTTCTCATTGAGCACATTGTCCTCCTTCCAACCAAGGGGCTCATCACTCTTACTCACGACCCCCTTTGGCCCTCCCTGTCTCATTAAATGTCTCAGAGAACCCCGCAACCAACCAATATGGCTTTGCAGCCCGTTGACTTATGGGAAAGGATGTCATATGTACTTAGGGTAAAGCTATGTTCTTCCAACTTCCCTTTACGGAATTAAAGGCCTCCGGTGACGGGAGTCAACCAAATATTTCTCTTGATGTTGAAATAACTTCTCAAGAGGGCTCATCTCACAAGATAAACTTGAACAGCACCCCATCGATTTGCCGTAAAGTGAGCTGGAATTAACCAGCTCTGTGGGAAGGGCCTCCTTATGACTCTCCATCAGGAATTGCTTCCTGGGATGTGGCTCCCTTTCCTCTGCTACTGGAAGCCTGAACAGAAAAGGGCAGCAAAATTCACACGAGCTGGCCCTGCTCACTCTAGCCAAGTCACATCTGCCATCCTGCAATAAACATTCTATATGCAAATTGCCTCGAGTGACTCTCCAGAAATTGACTAGTTTCTTACGATGTATCTTAACAGCAAAAGAAATTGAAAACATTTTTATGGCTTACGTCCATAATCCATTCCTTCAGTGTGCACTGTGTTTTTAGCCAATATATTAAACTCTTCTTTCAGTGCTTGCTAAGGCTTTGCTTCATTTATTTATTTTTTTTATTTTATTTTGGTGACAATGGTGGGGGAAAGCTTTCATGTTCATCCGAATGAGAGCTATTAATGGCTACCACCAGAGTGAGCTCACACTTCCACTGCTTTTTAAATTGAATGGTCCCAGTGAGGAAAGTTGTGCAGATTCGAGCGTTTATGACACAGAAATTAAGCCTCATTGTTCTGGAAATGAAGTCATGGGTGGACATGTGCTCTGCCCTGAGTTTCTTTGCCTGTTCATGAAGCTTTGTCTACTTAGGGCTTAAGCTTTACGATCCAATCAAAGAGATCAAGTAAAGCCACTGTCCTGTGTTTTCTTTTTTCAGTTGTGAGATGAAGGTGATTGCATTTTGTTGGTGAGGCTGCCAGGGATGGGAAATGCTTGGTCAGGCTCTCAGGAGCTTCATTTTCCTCCTAATCCCATCGCTCTTAAGAAGAGCCTGGCAGGGACCTTCAAAGCCCTTGTTTCTTTTGTTCAGATTCCCTGGAGCTTTGCAAAATGGTAACAGGACCCAGGCCTCCATCCTTGATCAGAGGCCCCCCTCCCCTCAGAACTCCCCTCTCACTCCTGCTTTGGATCTGACACAATGCTAGTGTGGGGTGGTCTTCGATTTGTTTTTATCACAGAGTTGAAAGCTGGAAAATAGACGAAATTGAACTGACTCCAAAGTGGACTTGGTTCTGCTGTTTCCCAGAGAATGTCAGCCGTGTGTGGAGACCTGCCCAAGGCTCTGTGAATGCCTGTGACTGTGGGGCTGTGGGCTTGTAGCAGCATGACTCCTTTTGGAGACCACTGGTTATACAAACTTTATGCCCTAAATAACAAACTTGAGACTATTGCTACCCAAAGGAGTCTAAGCAAACCTGACAAGACTTCCTCATCTTACCACTGAAATGCTCTGGTCCAGGTCCCTATAGCCAGCCAGTGCAGAGCTGGGGCAGGATCCAGGCTTCCTAGTTCAGAACTGCTTGGATCAAACCAGATTCCTGTGTACTTTTACGAGTTTCTTCATGAGAGCTGGACTTGGGATTTTTGTTTTTTATCATTAATGTAAAACTAAGTTGGCCTGCTAGTGGAAAGATAGATTGTGTTAGGAGGTGAAAGGTCACAGGTGCCATATTCAAGGGGAACATTCAGGCAGCAAGAGATTTATTGAGTAAGAGATTTATTAGAAGGTGCTAACAACATAGACAGACAGACTGTGTTGGGAGCTCTGAGCAGAGGTCAGGCTCGTGTGGCACAGAAGAACCTTCTTACAGGGTTCAGAGAATGGGGAATGTTCCATGCCACATGGTTGTTGTGTGCCTATAACAGTCCATGCTTGTAAAAAAGCTGCTTGTGCTTGGGAGGGGTGAGCTGGTTGTGCCCTTTGAGGAAGGAAAATGCTATCTCCCTATGGGAGGGCATTTAGTTAAAGTTCATTCATCATGTGGCATGTGTCACCCAAAACTCTTGATAACTTGAAGTCTGTTAGCCTGGGGCTTGTGGCAAAATCAGTTATCATTGCTACAAATGGGCAATGTAGCTAATTGGTCTTAATAATAAAACCCAGAGTCAGATCATAGAAGTAAAGGAGCCAGCCACTAAATAGACATTTTACCTCTACCGAATCCTCAGACTGAAAGGGGCAAGATCCTGTTTCCACAAATCCTCAGACGAAATGCGCTGAGTTCCTGTCTCCTCCCATCATATATTCTCTCTCCACCTAGCCATATTCCTTCCTGTCTCTTCCTCCTTAGTGCTGGGATTAATGGCCTGTGACTCGCAAATACTGGGATTAAAGGTGCGAACCACCACTAGTTCTGATTCTCTTTTAGACTGGATCAATCTTGTGTAGCCCAGGGTAGGCTTGAACTCACAGAAGTTCATCTGCCTCTTCCTCCCAAGTGCTGGGATTAAAGGTGAATTTTGACCATAAGAATGTTAAGTCATGTACAGAGGAAGGTAATAGATTGGCTATAAGAAAGATAGAAAGAGAGAGAGATAGAAAGAGAGGAAGGAAAGGAAGCAGAAAGGAAGGAAAGGAGGGAGAAAAAGAGAAAGGGGGAGAGAGAGAGAGAAGAGAGAGAGAGAAAGAGAGAAGTGATAAGGTATCTCAAGTTCTAATTGTTGGCTTTAGATCTATAGCATTCTGATTCTCCATTCTCACTGTTGAAGTTCTGATAACAGGGTGTAGCTCACTGAAATTTTAAAGAAGCAGGCTTTGTCCTTAAAAGTTTCCTAGGAATTTTATAGTTTCCCATTAACCAAGCATGACAAATATGGGTCCATGTGTCACACTGCTAAGATGACTTAGGACCTGAGTAGGCAGGACATCAGATCTTCAGGAGAAAGAAATGATTGCTAAAGTCATCAAGGAAGACATTTCTAGATCCTATTAATCTATGAACCATTGTAATCGGGAGTAATTTCTGTCCTGTTTCTGTATCTGATTTCAACATTGATGTAACAGAGGTATTATATCTAATAAAATAATCAAAAATATAGTATGTATCAAAGAAGAAAAGCTAATGGGTGAAGGAGACAGAGACTGTGGTTCAGATGAGTTCATTTAAATCTTCACACACCCCAGCTATACTAAATGGAAATAAAGCAGACGTAATCTCATTGGTTGGAGCCAGTAAATATTCTTTTCTTTTTTCTTAATAGGAAAAAAAGTTTTTTTGGGACTTTAAAAGTTTGGATTTAAAATATAGGTACTCCCCATAGAGCTCCTTCTGGAAGACTTAAATTAAGATTTAATCAATTTTAAATTAGATTCTTAAAAATCCAAATTATACTTAATAATAAGGAAATTATGTTGCCAAGATAGTGAAAACACTTGAATCATTTTAAATGATCTTTCTCAAGGATGATGGGAGGGAGATCTGAGTAAACAAAGTTACACTAGAGAGACCCAATGTCATCATCACTTGCTCTTTCTATCAGAATTGCGATGAGCATCATTTTTATTATTGAGGAATAATACAGCAGATTTTGAATATTTTTTAAGTATGACAACATTTAAAAAATGTAAGAGCATGGTCCTTTCCCTTGAGGCTGGAGAGGGGAGGGTTTTTTTCCAGTTAATAAAATAATTTGGTTGTCTTTACTTTCCAGGCACTTACAGTGCTAAACTTTCATTTAATTAGTGCAATTGTTCATTTAATTATGAATCTGCATGACCAAAGATCATAGACTTGATGAAATTTTTCATAATAGGTCAGATTTAGAGATATTTATGTTTTTGCCCAGCAAAGCACGTTTGTGGCCATTGTACAGTTTAACAGGATTGACTCAATAACTCTTGGCAGCCATTTTTTTCCCACTGCGAAGACAGTATCTGTGCAGTAAATGACGGCTTTACACAACAGTGAAACAGTTCAGGAGTTCAAGATCTCAGTAAAAGAATAAAGCAGAATCCTTGGTTTCCGTGGCCAGTTTTTGTAAACGTTTCTGTGATTGGATCAATACTCAAGAAAACTGTATTGTTGTAAACAGAATTGGCATTGATTTCATTTTAGTGCAATGGAATTATAACCACAGGACTTACATGTCATGTGTGATCTAGGATATATATGGTATATCATGTATGTAACCATCCCTTATAAGTTTTTATATAAAATCTTTTTTCATCTCAAAGCACTTCCTTTTCTTTAACCTTCTTTTAGGAAATTACAGTGCCTCACAAAAACTAGTTACTAACCCAAGTACACTGTAAAAGGAAAGCTGTGTTGATGACAGAGTAAAGCACATTAAGATGATCTGTAAGTTCTAAGATGTCATGTATATATTTGAGCAAAAATCTCTTTCTCTTATAATGCTTGTGGCCGTCTGCACACCCATGTGCAAGTCCCCGTGTACGATCAGGTCTACAGCACTCTGTGACCTTAACAACAGCAAGGCTTTGCCAAGGTTTCCTCTGCCCCTTAGGACACAGAGTGACACATAAAGACAGTTTGCATATAAGTCACACTTATGAACACAGATTACACACAATGGCAGCACATAAAATGGCAGCATATTAAATAACATGATTGCATGTAAACATTGAGAGGGCGAAGGGCCGAGTGAAGCTTCTAGCTGAGCAGACAGTGTTTAGGAAGAGTTCTGCTGCAGAGGAGGACTGTGGCGGGGAGACAAGGTAGGCAGCTTTTAAACCCCCTATGCATGCAGGCACATATGTGCCCATGCATGTGCCTACACACACGCACACACGCTCGCACGTATGCACATGCACACACACATATGCACGCACGCATGCAATGCTCACCTACATACACACACACACACACACACACACACACACACAGGTTTTACAGCTTGTGGCTGAGAACTTGCAGGTCAGGGGAGGGGTTAGGAAGGATCAGACCTTCGTGTATTCCTAGGATATATTCCTAGAATGGAAAGCAGTAACAAAAGGTTTGACTGGGGAGATTTGGGAGTTCTGCAGAAGCATTCTTGGACCCTCTGGATGGAATATTGAATATCGGGTTAGTTGTCTGAGAATGAGCAGTAGCAAGCCCCACCCAATTCTGAAGTTACTTTGGCTGGTGTGAGCCAAGTCCCTAAAAATTTACTGGCAGTGGGAGTGCATGCTCAACCTTGTTCTAGAAACATGTTTGTTGTTGAGGACTGAGCTTCCTGATTGGCTAAAGTCAGGATCAATAAGTTGTCTTGGTTAGCAGGGTGGGGATTGAGGTTTGTTTTTGTTTTTTTAATGTAGCTCAGGGATGACTCAGTGTGGGCGCTAAAGAGTAAGGGGCCCCATTCGCGTCTGGCTTGTGGTGAAACCTGGTTTTACCTTAGCCACAGTCAGCAGCAAAGGAGAAGGCAGGCTTGTCCTGGAGCGGTTGAGAATTTGTAGATTGTGACATGGTGGGCTTTCCACTGGGAGAGGCAGTGGCTGGTTATTGAATTAGCCCTGAGACGAGTCTAGGTGGGGCACCACATGGAGCAGAAAGACTACATGGTGAATGTGCCAGGCCAGGGAGAAAGGAGCAGGAAGCCCACGAGTTTCAGAGCAGGGGAGAACTCAAGAAAGAGACTCTGGATGGCACCACTTAGAAGAAACTAGATTCTGTGATCAAAGCAAAGGAGTCTGACTAGGGTGGGTAGGGCTGGGGGCAGGCGAGGGGCAGGGCAGCCTTTAATCTCCAGCTCAGAAAAGTGTAACTGGAGGTTTCTGGTACCTCCTGGTCCCTGGTCCTGCAGCTGCTTTTAAAAGAACCACTCAGAGGCCTAATATTAATTACATACTGTTTGACCTATCTGCTCAGGCTTATTATTAACTAGCTCTTACAACTTAAATTAACCCATTTCTATTAGTTTATTTACTGTGAGGCTCATGGCTTATCGTCTCACATCTTTCTTCTCCAGGAGTTGCTTGTGTCTCCCTGACTGACTTCTTTCTCCCTGCATCCAGTTTGGCTTTCTGGCTAGCTATATTTTGCCCTGACATAGGCCAAAGTAGCTTCTTTATTAACCAATGATAATAAAACATACTCACAGCATGCACTAGGCATCCCACATCAGAAAAGTTTTCTTATCTAGATAGCCAGAGAAAGAAACTTCAGGGAGTAAGTTTTTAGTAGGAAGATTTGATAAGCAGCATACAGTGGGTAGAAAAGAAAATTCTTTTAATTCTTTTTAAAAAATGTTTTTAAGGTAGAAAAATGCTCTGATACTGGAAGACTTCAGCCATTTGCTATCACAACAGAAAGCTGCCTAGGTCTGAAAAAATTCTGAGGTCAAAGGTACACATTATGAGGTATGGGGTGAGCAAGTTGATTGGTGGGGAAGGATAAGAGAAAAAAAACAATCCTCAAAACTCTAACTCCCCTCTGGAGGTGTGACAAATGTCACGAATGGTAAACTGAGTGGGAATAAGTGTCCTTAGATTGAGCTGGTCGAGGACAGTGGGCTGTAACCCAAGCAGGGTGGAAGACTCCGACCCAGTACCCAGGTTGTCAGGAAAGCTAAACAGAAGGCCTCTGTGTATGTTTTGGAGGAGGGGAAGAGGTCGAACACCTCCATGGCGTCCTGTAGTACGTGTTTGTCCTCAAGCTATCTCTGGCACCTTCAGGAGCAAGGGAAGAAGAGGAGTCTTGTGGTTCAAGAAAGAAATCTGGACCTTGAAGGTGGAGCATGGTACACTTAGCTAATCTGCATCCATCATACAGGTTGAGTCACAAGGAAGAAGGTACAAAATCAAGAGTACAAAGTCCTTCCAGTCCTTTACAAAGACAATTAATCCTTCTCATCGTAAAGCCCCGGTGCCCCTCCTCCTAACACTGTGGCTTAGGAGATTAATTTTTGTCATGACTTTGGAAGGTGAAGGGAAGTGTCCTGGAAAGGGGGAAGGCTTGTTTAGATCATAGCACTCGGGAAAGCTGAAGGTTTTCATGAGGATGTAACACTCGGCCGTTCCCCCTCTAGTTTGACTTTTTTAAAAGAAAGCAATAGTGCTGAAGGAATGGACCCACCCACCTTAAGGACCTTAGTGATCAGTCTAATCCTTTTGCTAAAAATAGGAGCAATCAGCAAACCTTCAGAGACCTCTGAGGGAAATCAGCATCATGAAAGAGAACCACTGTAGAAAACAGAAGAGCAGATTACCAAAAATGCATGGACAGGTTATTATTTTTATTTTTAAATTAGCATACAAAGTAGCAGATATCATTATGGCATTTTGAAACAAATTGTGTTTTAGGATGGTTTCCTTCCCTTCATCTCCCTCGTTCCCCTGCTCCCTCTGATCTCTCCTTGTGATACGCCCACACGCAATTTCAAATGGAATTTTTAAGAGGCAGGGCCACTGTCACACAATACCACAACCACACAGAGTAGCCTGAAACCTTCCAGATTAACCCCAGTCTCGCAGGTATGGCCTCCCAAGCTGCTAGAATTGCAGGCATGCCCCACTACAACCAGTAGTAACTTTTATTCTTGGAAATCTCATACATTTATGCAATGTATATTGACCATAGCTATCTGCCACTACCTCCCTCCAACTACTGTCAGCCACCCAAACGCCCTCTCAACTTCGTGTCTTCTTTTTATCTATTTACTTTTCTTATTGATAACCCCTAAATTCACTTAAAGCTGCCCTTCTGCACAAAGGAGTATAACCATCCACAGGGGCGTGATCAATCTGCTAGCAGCTATGTCCTCCCTTCATCAGTCATTGGCTGCCAGTAGCTCCTTCAAAAGCGATGGAGAGTTGGGAGCCCCTTCCCTACGCTTGCTGGAACTTTGAATGGTTTGATCTTGTTCGGGTCTAAGAATTGATGTGTACAATAGCCATGTCACAGCTAGAAGTTGGCGTTTCACAGCTCTTTGCCACATCCACTGGCATAATTGTTTCCATCCCTTCTGCCAGGTATCCAGGGCCTTGGGGGGAGGGAAGGTGGATTCAGATGGCATCCACATCTGATCATGTGGAGTTATTTTTACTGGGCACTTGAAGCAGTCATGAGTCTCTGTGCTAGCTGCTATCACCACAGAAGAGTCTTCTCTTACAGGGGTTGAGACCAGCCAATATGTACAACTATAAACATAAATATTTAGAATGAAGCTTAGCAGCATGACCACTTATCAGGAAAAAAAAGTCCCCCTTAGGATCTGTGATCTCCTAGCCATGAACTTTTGAGCAGATTTACAGTACCAGACATAAGATCCTTCCTGCGGTGCAGGCCTCATATCCAGTCAGATATGTTAACCTCAATAACCACTATGCCAATATCGTGCCACTGTACACAACTTGCCAGCATGTCATATTGTAGCACACAGAATTCAGAGCAGGTCATTGGTTTCTTTTCTCCATCCTCCCTCTGCAGCCTACTTAACACCTTCTACGGCTATGTTAGCTACCCAGCAGGAAAACTGTTTCCTGCTCAGTTTGCGGCTGATTTCTCTATATTCTATGGTGTAGGATCTTACCATCTAGTTATGGTGGGGCAACCGAGAGAAATGACAATAACCTGCATTATTTTACATGCCACAGCATTTACCATTAATACAGGACACTACTGTCCAAATTCCCTTCTGTAAAGTGTGTGTGTGTGTGTGTGTGTGTGTGTGTGTGTGTGTGTCTGGCGTTTCTCTTTAATTAGCTAATAAACTGGTGGGTTTCTATAAGGCTTGTTCAAGAATCATCAGTTTTGACTAACCTACCCCCTACCTTCCCTAAACCTCTAACCCCAGTTAAATTTTGACCCAAGTATGTCAACCCCTCCTTTTACCTCACCTGTGTTTGACTGTTCCTTCTAACTGAATACTTTTCTTGAGTTGAAAAGATCCTAAGTTTTCATGTAACCTTCACAAGCACCCTACATTTTGGTTAAGCCTTTGTCAGCATTCAATTTCGCCATTCCCCATGCCTGGCCATGTTTGAACCCTTCGCTGCTCCCTCTTCTGCTCTCCCACCTTGGTCCTCCAGTCTATTTTCATTTTACCTGTGTTACACTACCCCCCCTTCTCTCAAGGCTTCCCCCCTGAGTGGTCTGTTCCTAGTTTTCTGGCTTCTATGTGTACTCCAGTGTAAAACACATAAAAAGTTATGATCTGTGATATGATAAAGATCATGTGGCTTGTGTCGGAGACTGGCTGACCTTACTCAGTATAATTTTTTCCAGTTTCATCCATCTACCTGGAAATTTCATGGCTCCCCTTTTCTTTACAGCTGAGCAATATATCATTATGCATGTGTACCACGTTTCCCTTTCTCTCTTCAGTGGCTGATGGGCATCTTCGCTCATGCTCTTTCCTGGATTTTGTGAATTAAGCTGCAGTGAACAAGAATGTGCAAGTGTCTCTGTGGTGGGATACAGACTCCACTGAGTGTCTGCCCAGGAATGATACAGCTGATCCAGATAGCACTTCAAGTTATAGCTCTTTGTGAACCCTCCAGAATGATTTCTACCGTGACTGCGCTACTTAACACTCCCACAAACAGTCGATTAGGGCTTCCTTTCCTCACGTCCATGCCAGCATTTGTTTTCATTTCTATCCTGATCATAGTTATTCTGAATAGGCGGAGCTAAACTCTTCAATAGTTTTAATCTGCATTCCTGCGATAGCGAAGGATGTTAAACTCACTTTAAAGTGTTGAGAAGCCACTGGCACTTCTTGTGAGACCTTTTGTTCACGTCCATAGCCTATATTTTATTGGGGTTGTTTTTATTCTTGATTCTTTTTAGTTTTTTTTTAGGTTCTCAGCAAAGGAAAGTAACAACCAAGGGAAGAGGCATCCCAGAGAGTAGATCTTTGGCAGCTGTACATTTGATTAGCCTCTAAAATATATAGAGATTGTAATAAACTAAACATTGGGTGGATTTTAAAAAGGCTGCACCCATCAGAACAAGACAGGATATTGAAACAGTACAGATAACAAATGCACTTAGAAATATTTAAATAGAATTTAAAAATAAAATCAACATGAAACAAAATCAAATAAAGACAAGAGAATGAAAATAAAGAAATAAAGCTTTACAGAAGCTTCTCAGTTTCAGGAGTTCCCATTTATTTATTGTTGTTCTTACTGTCTGTGCCACTGGGGTTTTACATAGGAAGTGATCTCCTGCGCCCATGTATTGCAGGCTA
>JAQHUG010000001.1:19490889-19502574 GCA_028555095.1 Dicrostonyx torquatus | reverse complement strand
ATGGATGGATGGATGGATGGATAGGTGGATGAGTGGGTGGATGGATGGATGGATGGATGGATGGATGGATGGATGGATGGATGCATATGTGGATAGATGGATGAATGGATGGTTGCATAGGTGGATGGATGCATAGGTGGATGGATGGATGGATGGATGGATAGGTGGATGAGTGGATGGATGGATGGATGGATGGATGGATGGATAGGTGGGTGGATGGATAGGTGGGTGGATGGATAGGTGGATGAGTGGGTGGATGGATGGATACATATGTGGATGGATGGATGAATGGATGGTTGCATAAGTGGATGGATGCATAGGTGGGTGGATGGATGGATGGATGGATGGATGGATTGTTGCATAAGTGGATGGATGCATAGGTGGATGGATGAATGGATGGATGGATGAATGGATGGGTGGGTGGGTGAATGCTATGGAGAAAAGCAAAGGCTCTACTGTAGCTGCCAGAATTTTGTCAGGAGAAAATGCCAAAACTGTAGTCAGATGTTTTTTGGACTCTAGTTCCCAAATAATGATAGGGAGACTTCTTATTAAGTACAAAAGCTTGGCCTTAGCTTAGGCTTATTCCAAAATAGCTCTTATAACTTAAATTAACCTGCTTATATTAATCTGCATTCTGCCACATGACTCATTAACTTTGATCAGTACCACTTCCTGCGTGTCTAGCTGATACATTCTCCATCTCTCAGATTCTTCCCCAAAGTTTTTCTCTCTCCCCAGACATCCCACCTATCCTGCCTAGCTATTGGCCATTCATCTCTTCCTTAAACCAATCCAAAGGTAGAGACACAAAAATATTATTCTACAACACAAAACTATGTGAATGGTGGTGCGCTTTGCTTAAATGAGAATTTGAGGAGCAGCCGTTTAGTAGGAGTAGTGACTTAATTCTGCTTCTCCATTTTAGCCCTGTTAAATCTGAAGCGTTCTTTTGACATTCAGATAGCAGCAATATATATAAGACTGCTGCAAGAGAGAAGCTCTACACAGAGGTGCAGTTTAGAAGTCCCAGAGATGGACTGCATTTTACAGCTGTGGCATTCCATATGATCTCCATGAAGAGAACACAACCAGAAGTCAGAAGAAGACAACCCCAGAGTAGCCAGTGAAACTCCCCGACTTGGTAATCCAGAAGGAAGACCACAAAGGCGGTGAAAGAGAGACTGATGAGGTAGGATGTCAATCGACCAATATGCTATGTCACTGGGAAGAAAGAGGGGCAAGTTTCAACTGAGCAGGGTGGTCAGCTATGCCAGTTGCTGACGAAAGCACTGTATAAGAGAGAGATAGAATTACCTAAGGTAAGAGCAGTTCCCCTGGAATAGCAGAGACAATTCCTACCAGCATGGCTGGAGGGGGAACAGGAGATGAAGAATCTGAATTTGGAAGTTCAGATTGGTTTGTAGAGATCTTCTGTCAAGAAACAAGAAAATCTTGGTAACCGAGCAAGATATGAAGTCAAAACAGGGTTTTGTTTTTACTTGCTTTGTTTAAAGTGGCAGTATCAAAGTCTGTTTGTGTGCTAATTAGAATGATTAATTAAACAGTCAACTTGCTATTGGAGAGAAAGGCATACATGCCATAATGAAGTTTTTGAGGAGACTGTAAATGAGAGTAACGCCATCCAAGCCCAGTTCTTGCAATTGCATAGTATGGCTCAAGGACCTGTTACCCACACCAACAGATGGAAGGCGAAGTGCTCTAGGTTCATGCACATTGACAGGGGGTGGAAAGGAAGCACTTCTCATGTGACTGCATCATTTTCTTCATAAAGCCAACCTTGCTGTAGAGTTGGCCAGGAGATGAGCTGGTTATGTTAACTACTGCTGTCTAGCGTACTGTTCAGGATGCTGTAGAGTTGGCCAGGAGATGAGCTGGCTATGTTAACTACTGCTGTCTAGCGAACTGTTCGGGATGCTGTAGAGTTATCCAGGAGATGAGCTAGTTATGTTAACTACTGCTGTCTAGCGAACTGTTCGGGATGCTGTAGAGTTAGCCAGTAGATGAGCTGGTTATGCTAACTACTGCTGTCTAGCGAACTGTTCAGGATGCTGTAGAGTTGGCCAGGAGATGAGCTGGTTATGTTAACTATTGCTGTCTAGTGAACTGTTCAGGATGCTGTAGAGTTGGCCAGGAGATGAGCTGGTTTACTTGTTAACTACTGCTGTGTAGCGAACTGTTTGGGAGTTAAGGAGGGAGGAGGGGTGTGAACTGTGCCTATGACAGGGCAAAGCAAATATCCATGAAGTTGTTACACCATTCAGCTGTCTTGAGCGATTGGTGGAGATTCTGGATGATAATATAGAGGGGAGAGGACTTGAGACAGTTTGTGGGTTTTCACTAGAAAGATTAATCTATTCAGCTGCAGACATGGAATCAACTGATAACTGACCATTGGGACAGGAAAGATGCCAGGCAGAAAGAAGGAGGAAGAGGACGTGGGAGACCATGGTAAATTTCCCCTCACTTTAGATCTAAGTTCACCATACATGTCATTTTAACTCACCGAATTTAACAGAAATTGTATAGATGAGCTTCTGGAGTGAAACATTAAAGGATCTGCAGCTGCCACCTTTGCTAAATAGAATGCTTACTTTTGAGATCCAACTGCAAGCAAGGAAGCCTAAGGGGAACATGTGAAGGCCACCCTGATAAGTGTGGGGAGAAGGGCGGGAGAGGGAGAGAGAGAGAGAGAGAGAGAGAGAGAGAGAGAGAGAGACAGAGACAGAGACAGAGACAGAGACAGACAGAGAGAGACAGAGACAGAGACAGAGATCTCACAATCATGACCAAGGCTCCAGTAAACGAAGCCATCTCCTCTAAGTTCATTCACTGTCTGACTACAGCCCCATGAGAGACTCCAGAAGATGTGGGGGTGAAGAACCATCCAGCAATTCCTTCCCAATTCTGACTCCCAGAACTCTGGGCAAATGGGTGTTTTATTCTACAATGTCACATAGCTAGTTATAAAGTACTCCTCAACCTTGTCGTCAGCCACTGGAGGGAGATGAGGAGTGCAGGTATGCGAGCTGTGGGGAGCCATGGCAGGGCCAATACAGATGAAATATTTGAAGTTCCCATGAGTCCGGGGATCTTCTGAAGCAGAAGGCTTTCAATAAGGAGTTGCTAAGACTAGAGACAGTACAAAATATTGACAAATAATTGAAAGCAATATTTTAAGCTAATTCTGTCACAACTGATGCAAAGATGGTGAATACAGTCTCAGGATTGGGTGGCTGTGGTGTGTCAGACAAACCAGCAAAGTCAAGGGACGACTACACAGATGCCGCTGCCAGAAATACTGATAAGGAGACAACTTACCAGCTAAGGGCGTGTTCTTGGGACCAGATTATCTTTCAGACCCTGCTGGAACCACTGGGTATGTTATCAGGCAAAGCGCATTATCTCTCTACACCCCACTCTACCCAGCTATAAAATGAGGGTAGTGTCATCATCTACCATAGAGTACAATTGGAATTAGATAAAATAATGTTTTGAAGTGCCTAGAAGAGTCCAGGAAAAGAGAAGTTTTCCACCAAATGGTAGCTCTGATTGTCACTGGCACTAGAGATAAAGGCAGGCAGCAGAGCAGGCGGGGGGGGGGGGAGCCAAGGATGGAGGTCAGTGAAGGACAGCGACAAGGTGGGGTAGCAGGTGGCAGCATCTGACGACGTGCTTCAAAGGGCTGTGGTCTTTGAAGTTGAAAGCAAGTGCAATGATTAATTAAAGGCCAAAAGGGGGAGTAAGGAAGACACTCCCCCTTTAAGGCACAAAATCAAAAGTGTCTATGTGAGGAGGCTGCAGAGAGAACAGTGTCCTTGGGGACAGCCGGGTTCCATCACAGGAGAAAAACAGTGAAACAAATCAGGGGAGATAAAGGTTTATGACTGTTGATGGCAAACTATGAACTCCGAAGGCTTTGGACAGATGAAGAGGAACAGAAGGGTCCATTTCAAAATGGATAGAGCCATGTGATGATAAAGGCCTGGTAGTGACAGGTTCTCTGATGAAGATGAAGGGGTGAAGCTGAAATATTCATGACCTACATGGGGTTGGTCCAGGAAGTCTCCCCGGGAGAAGCGTGGAGAGATCCGAGACCGGCTGTGTAGTCTTAGGGTTTGTGGCGGTGTCTATAGGAGCACACAGGGACCGTCGAAACTCCTTCCCTATGTAAGTCTTTAAAGATACCTAGGAGGGAGAGAGAGAGAGAGAAGAAGAGAGGGAGCGAGGGAGAGAGGGGGAAGGAGGGAGACATACACAGAAAGAGGGGGGTGGAGGGAGGGAGAGTAAGAAAGAGAGAATGTATTGTTGAGGCCAGGGCATGAGGTCATGTGTCTTCCTCTATCACTATCTACCTTATTGGATTGAGCCCAGGTCTCTCATTGAACTCAACATTTGGCCAGGTTGAGTGGCCAGAGAGCCCTCAGGATTCACCCGTCTTTGTCTCCATAATGCTGAGGTTACAGACACACACAGTCATGCCTGGCTTTTTACGTGGGTTCCAGGGATTTGAACTCAGGTCATGCTTGCATGGGAATTCTTACCACAACAAAGAAGAGGCAAATAGCACTCTCCTGTATCACCATTAATCTTAAAGAACACACTGGATCCCTGGCTACAGAGATCATGAGGCATGGAAAGGGCAGGAGGCCACACCAGATGGTGAGAGGACCAAATGAGATCCAGAAATACTGGAAGTAAGGTTTACAGAAGAAACAATAGACCCAACTTAGAACAACCAACCAATTAGGAAGCAAAGAAGGGAAAAATCCCCTGTGCTGCTCTGAGGTTGCAAAGAAAGAAGTGGAAAGCCTGCAGAAACCCTTCAAAAACAAAACTTGAGACAAGAGATCTGTGTGCTGTGATGGGGTGCTGCTGGAGAAAGAACCTGGCTGCCTAGAGAAGGGCCCTGGCCCTGACTTACAAACTGGTGTGTGAGGTGGAGCTAATCCTCAGAAAAACACTGGAGACAAACTATTCTGCTGAAGAAAGTTAAAAGTAAATAAAATAAAAACCAAAAAAAGTATCATTAACTCTGTGCACACACACACACACACACTCCACTGACTAAGCCAGAGACTCCCCCAGAAACATGGGGACATGGGACTGGAGTTGACCTGGACAAGCATACACTCAGGCAAACACTGCAGGCTGCTGACGGCAAAGCTGCAGAGCAATGGTAAGGGAGCATGCCGCTACAAAGGCACACAAACATGCAATGCCCCTCTGGAGCCACAGACACTGAAAATGTGGCTAGGACATGTTACCCGCCACCAAAGAAGCAGGCATCGAGCCATGGGGCACCCATGCTGAAGGCTGGAGAGGCTTGTTCTCAGTGGGGGAGGCAGGCAGAGGACCAGTTAAACACAAGAAATTTAACTCAGAAACAAAGCAGAGCACAGATTTCACCTAGTCATTCTAGCCAGTCTTTTTTGAACATGGGGAGATAGATTGGCAGCTGCTTGCCCACTGGCAGAGTTCAGAGTGCAAAGATACCCCAGGAATTGAAACTCATACTCAGCACATAAAACTAGAGATACTGACAATTTTACTATATTCTGGTTTTGTTTTGATTTTTTTATTATTTTAATTTTTACTTTCAAATTTTAATTTAAATTTTTTGTTTTCATTTTTACTTTGCTTGAGTAAGCTCTATGGTTGCTCTGCCTTTTTTCTGTACTAAGTCTATTGTGCTCTCTCTATTATTTCTCACACCTTCAACCTTCTGTTACGGTTTCATTGTGAAATCGTCCTCACAGTCTCATCAATCTCGCCAGGCTGTGAACTCAGAAAGCTGTAACAGCCTGACAAAATATGTCACACTGGTGAAACAGTGGTGTGTATTATGGGAGTAACCAACCACTTCCTGATTGCATCTAAGGCCTGCTCCATGTGATGAAACCTATTCTTAACACTATTAAAAGGGCCGTGAGCCTATGTAGAGACAGATCATGGGTCCTAAGGGTGAAGCTAATACTATTATTTTGGAAATGGACATCATATTAAAATGACTCCTACTGACTTATTACTATACCCGTAGGTCAGAGCATTTCTCAACCCTACTCAGAGAAGCTTCTTGTAGATGGCAGTCAACACAGAGACCCTTAACTGGTCAACAGGCAAAGGATAAGAAATTTCAGCATCCTCAGTTAAGGCTCAGGTATCTTCATAGAAAAGGGGTTGAGCCGGAAGTAACATGAAGGAAACAGTGTTTCCTAGATGCAACAGAGGCGCTGCACATGCGAGCTCACAATGAGTATGACAGCATGCATAAGACATGTACAAGTTCAAATAGGCATGCATAAGGCATGTACAAGTTCAAACAGACAAAAATCATAGCCTAGAGGTAGAAGGCAGGCATGCAATCGCACCACTCACTGAGGAGCTATTGGCATTTTTTATAGTTTCTGGGAGAGGGAGAGTCGGTTTTCTTTAGTGCTGTGACCCATGGTAGGTCAACCACAGCCAGGGAAGTCCCTACTTTCAAGATTAGTTAGAGGATTAGTTTATGGGGAGGATGAAGAAAACTCAGATTTTATGGGAAGGGAGATCATGGTGGAGAGAGTGATAATGGAAGAAACGAATATGTTCAAAATACATTGTATAAAATTCTCAAGGAATTAATAGGAATATCTTTTAAAATATGTAATGTCTTCCAAGAAGGTTCAAACAAGTCAATGAATGATGTGACGACAGCAACTCAGAGCCTGAACAAAGAGGTCAGTTATGTGGATGAGAAAGTCTGCAACATGGATGAAAAATTCAGTAACATAAAAAAATCATTAAAAAATGATAGTCTGAAAAGAAACCAAATAGAAATATTGGAAATGAAAAAGTCAAATAAATTCATCAAATAAAAACTATAAAAAAAACAGCATCAGTAGACTAGATTAAGCAGACGAAAGAATACCATGGATGGAAGACAAGATTTAAAAAATCACATTGAGAGAGCCATAAACAAAAAGTGATCAGGCCTGGTGGCACAGTCCTTTAATCCCAGCTACTAAAGGACGCCAGGACTGAGACATCACAAACTCACAAGTTCAGAGCTAACCTGATTCTGTCTCAAAATAAAAATTTAAATGAAGATGAAGATATAGCTAAGTCATGAAGTACTTGCCTACCAGACAAAAAACAACATCCACACATTCCCGCCATCTTCTGCCGCCACACTTTCCCAACCATGGTGAATTCTGTTTTCTAAAGCCATGGCCCCATATAATCCTCTCCTCCTTTACACTGTTCATGTCATATGTTTTACTAGAGAGACAAGAAAAGGAGCTACCATGTCTGAATAATTTTACTGTTGTTGCTATTTCTTTTTTTCCTTTTCTGATTCCTGCTCTTGAAGACCTTGGATTCAGTTCCAGATTCCACAATGAAAGAAAAAGAAAAAAAAATGATACTAAAGCATTTCTCATGACTTTGAAGGACTTGAGGACATTATCAAAAGACCAAACCTGATCATCAACAGGGTAGATGAGCTATTCTGTAAAAGGGAAGAAGGAGCTGAAATTTAAAAAACAAAAACAAAAAAACCTAATTTATAGAAAAATATATTCAATGAAATTGAAATTTTTCCCACACCTAGGGAACGATATGGACAAATAAGTACAAAATACATCTAGAACCTCCCCAAGATAAAAGGCTCTCCAAGCCAATTTACTGTTTAAATTGCAGAACAAATAAAACTAAACTCTGGAAGGGAGAAAACCCAACTCTTTTACAAAGACAAATATATTCCCTAATATCTGGGAAGGCATGGAATCATAGAGATCAGATTCTTGAAACAAATAACTGCTGAACAAGATGATTCTGTCCAGAGAAAATATTCTTTTTAATTGATGAGTACATAAGGAGCTTCCAAGACAAGCACAGAATAAAGCTATTTATGATTACTTGGCCAGCATTACAAAAGATGCTTAAGAGAATGACACACACAGACAAGGAAGAAAGTCACTACATGGTTGCATTTAAAAAAATAATAATTAATCCCACAAAGGGGTCAGATAAATAAAGAACCAGGAAACAATCAAACATGTAGTTCAGAAAAGCAGAACTCCATGAAGAATAAGGAAGAAAGAAAAGAAGAAACACTCTTTGAACCAACTAAGAAAACAACCAGTAAAACCAACAAATACTTCTGTACAATAACCCTAAATGTTAATGATCTCAGTTCCCTAATTAAAGGATACAAACTTGTGCTGGAGAAATGGATCAGCAATTAAGAGTGTGTTCTGCACTTACCAAGGACCCAAATTCAATATACTTGATATTCTTGAATGAAGAAGTCATTATGACACCCATAGCTTTGTACAGAGAACATACATTAATACAATTATTAAAGGGCAAATAAACAAATAGACTGTACCTCAGGAGTGGGATGTGGATGACCAGAGGCAGTCTGGTCTTTTTTTTGGAAGGCAGAGTGGGAGCATCAATATGATCCACTCACGATAGCTCAAAAGATGATTTCTCTCTGCCGGGGACACAAAGATTGAGTCACCTGACCCTGTATGATTTAACGGACATCAGACACTTGTCATCTCCCATGGGAAAAGAATGGAGCATTGTTCATCTTTACAGTAGCCAGACAAAAATCAGGAAATGGCGCTCCTTCTGGCAAAGAAATATCCCATACATGTGGCGTGAGGAGCTCACAGTGCTTTATGGGAGAAAGGAGCTCAGGCCGGGCGGTGGTGGCGCACCTTTAATCCCAGCGCTAGGGAGGCAGAGGCAGGCGGATCTTTGTGAGTTCGAGACCAGCCTGGTCTACAAGAGCTAGCTCCAGCGTAGGGCTCCAAAGCCACAGAGAAACTCTGTCTCGAGAAAAAAAAAAAAGGAGCTCTTCCTCTCTTCGTGCTCATAACAGGCATCAGCAATCTGCAGGGGGATAATATCTCAGTGAGGAGCCCCTTACACTCCACACATAGCTCACGGGGGTGCTGCCTAGATGTAGAGCACACAGCAGCCTAGATGTAGACTACACAGCAGCATCCCTAAGTTTTCTCATGATCTTTTTAAAATTATTTTATTTTATACATCCTGACCACAGTTTCCCCTCCTCCTCTATTCCTAGGCCCTCCCCTCCCACTTGCCTCTCTGCACTCCCCTCCCCATTCTCTCCTCTGTTTCTCTCCAGAAAAGGCCAGGCCAGGCCTCCCCTGGATATCAAGCAAACATGGCAAATCAAGTTGCAGTAAGACTAGGTGCCACTCATATTAAGGCTGGAGAAGGCAACCCAGTATGAGGAACAAGGTCCCAAAGCCAGCAAAAGAATCAGAGACAGCCCCTGCTCCCACTGTTAGGAGTCCCAGAAAAGGCCAAGCTACACAACTGTCACATATATGCAGAGTGCCTAGGTCAGTCCCATGCAGGCTCCCTGGATGTCAGTTCTGTCTCTGAGGGTTCCTATGAGCCCTGCTTAGTTGATCCTGTGGGTTTTCTTGTGATGTCCTTGACCCCTCTGGCTCCTATATCTTCCCTCCCCTTCTTCTGCAGGACCCCCTGAGGTCTGCCTAATGTTTAACTGCGGGTCTCTGCCTCTGTTTCCTCCAGTTGCCGCATGAAACCTCTCTGATGACAGTTCTCATCTTGCTTTTAACTGTGTTACCTCGGATTAATCATCTCCCCCATCTGAGCTCTTTGTCTTTGGGATTCTCCAATAGACCAAATGTGCAGGTTGGACTGGTCCGATCCGTGCATGTCTCTGATGCTAGTATGTGTGCTAGGCACCAAGTACAAGGGCACACTGGGAACACAGTCTCTGAGAGACGGACATAAGCAGAGACCCACACTACAGTGCAGTGTGGGGACTGTGACAGTGTGAAGAGAAAACTGGTGACACTTAGAGGAATCCTTGCTGCTCTTCTGTCGCACTTGTGACAAACTCTGTCCAATGGGAGGCTGGTAAAAGTATGGGACTCATGAGCAAAGGCAGAGAAGAGCCCACCCGAACCCTCCAAGCTCCGCATACCTTGGTGCAATGATCCTGGGATGCCTTCTGCTGAGGCTAGAAGAGTTAGCCGAATGCCTGGGTCAGCACACACTAGGTAGATCATGGGTTCAGATACCCCATGCTGAGCTTTGAGTGAGCAACAAATAAACTCCAACCATTAAGACTAGGAAGAATATTTGTTACTGTGACCAAACTTATTCTATCTCAACTGATACAAACAAGACAAATAACCAGTGGTTAAAACTGAAATTGCTAAGGTGAGTGGATATGATTAGCTTCTAGGTTTTGGACCGACTAAGGCCAATGCTGAGTTGGTTGTCATAACAGAGAAAGATTGATCCCATAACCCTTAATCTCTACTGCTGAATTTCTTCCAAATAAGTGTGGCAGAACACATTTCAAAGTTTTCCTGGAGGAACTCACCCACCTACACTCAGTCACACAAACTAGTTCAGAAGTGAGGTGCCACCTGGGGAATTACAGTCCCATGCCTTCTTGGTCACAGTCATTAAGTTAGTGATGGCAATGTAAAACAAGCCATCCCAGAGGAAGCTCTGAGCCTGTGCTGTTTCTAAGAGCATCACTGGGGACCATGGCTCTTTCTTGGTTATGTGTAGAGATGTAAGGCTGTAGTCATTGGAAAGAATCTGCCTAAAACAAAAACAACAAAGATAAAGCAAGAGAAGCCAGTATTACTGCTTATCCTGTCTGGTCTAAGGCAGGTCATAACTCTGGGTCATGCCTTGGATCTCAGCTCCAATCAGATTCTCTCCCACCCCTTCTCTAACTCCTAGATCTCCTGCTGCCTTCTTAAAACTCATTGTACATTCACAAATGTCTCCATATCTTTCCTGAACATTCCTCTCACCTTGATCCAACTGAAACTACCTCCTAAAAAGCATTACTTCCCCTCCAGGCCTTATATAAGCAACAGATTTTCTCCCCGCTTTAGCTAGGAGCTAGGGGTTCTCCTAGTTCCACATATTGTTTGGGTGTGGGTCTCTGTATCTGTTCCCATCAGATGCCAGAGGAAGCCTCTTGATGACAGTCAGGCTAGGCACCCATCTGGAGTTCTGGTGGTCAGTGTGGCCTCTGTGCTTGCTTGCTTACTTTTTTGATAAAGAAATTCACTATGTAGCCCAGGCTAAGCTAAAGATCCTTGTAGAGTCCAAGTTGGCCTTGAAATGACCTCAGCATCCCAAGTTCTGGGATTCTGGGCATGTACCACCCTATACTCCACAGCAGTTCTTGCTTATTAAATTTACTCATTAGTTATTTTTTCATGTAAACCTCAGGTCCAAGTCCCCTGAAAAATCTCTTACAATGATCACACCCTCTCCTTGATATGCCTTTGCTCTTGGCTTCTGAGTCTCTCCCCACATCCCCATTTCATTCCCCTCTTGACAGCTGCTCTCTGCCTCTGGTTCACATCCATCTCTTGCCCCTAAAACCAGTGTCTTCTCTTTTCTCTCTCTCTTCACTCTCCAGGGCTCTCATATGAGTTCACAGCTTAAATGCAATGACAATCTCAGCTCATTATCCCAAGGTGGAACTTCAGATTATTCCCTGAGCTTCCTGCCCAGTCTGGCTGCTTGTCTATCCAATAGGCATCTCCAACTTAACTACTCAAAACCAAGTTCCTAATCTGTCATCTTTACACTCCCTTCCCTGCCACTCCTGAAAACACTTCCCACACTCAGTGTCCC
>JAQHUG010000001.1:19465533-19489766 GCA_028555095.1 Dicrostonyx torquatus | reverse complement strand
CCTCCAATGGTTTCCATATGCTCTATAAAAGTATCTACTACCCGTACAATGTCAATAAAGAAAAAGAAACAATTTGCATGCCTTGGCCTTGCATGCCCTGGCCACCTGCTTGACCACATCTCTTTCACCTTTTCTGCTTGTCACTTTTACCTACTGGGGCCCTGGACCACAACAAGCACCCTCTCTAGTATATGTACCTGGAACATAAATTTGGCAAATTATAAATAAATCTGAACCCTCATGTTTGTCTTAGACAACGCTAAGGCTGCCATAGCTGAGACTGTGGACGGGCCATTCATTTCTCACCGTTCTGAACACCGTAAATCTGAGATAAAAGCTCAAGCAGGTCTAACGACCGAGAGGACATGTCCCTACTTTCCAACTGCTGTATCCTTTCGTGGTGGAATGCAGAGCCAAAGAAGAAAATTCCACATCTCTTGTTTTATGGGTGCTCACCTCATTCATGAGGGCCAGTATCATGACCTAAGCACCACACCAGGGCTTCACCTTCTAAAGCCATCTCACTGTGGGTCAGGAGTTCAGCCATGATTTGTGCACATGACCTCGAGCATGAGGCTTAATCAGCCTATGATCCTTTCATCCAGAAAATAGATTTAAAAGCCTGTATCATCCTGCTGTTGCTAAATTATTGGCATCACATGTGTGATGTGTCTTCCATTGTGCCAGAATTTGATAGTTAAATACAGTTGTTGGTGATGGTTTTCTCACTCATTGATACTAATGCTGCAAACTGTAGCCAGGAATGCAGTTGTGAATCCTGCAGGTATTCCTTATGCCCTTCTAGAACCTTCATGGACAAGATTCAATATATTCAGTGTATATCAGTCAGGCCTGATCTGTCCTGGTAGACTGTTGGCAAGGCATCCCCCACTCCACCCATGAGCATAAGGCTCCATCAACAGTCTTTCATGTAAGTACACTTTTTCTAAGAGAAAAAATAGCTCATCCGTGTGACAACGATTCCATCATCCGGGACACAAGGGTGGTATTTTGTGCAATGAAAGTAATTTACTAAATGGTCCTCCAGTGCTGTGGAAGAGTGAATTCATTTTGCACAGGTCACAAGTTTACATCCAGAGAGTGGTTTCCTCTCTGCCAGAGCAGACCCAAGTCTAATGGAAAATTGAAGCGCAGTACCAACAATGGTTCCCATTAGTCCTGGTCCTTAGGAGCCTGGCTGAAGGAGAGAGACGTGAGCAGTGGCTATCTGTGGAGGACCCAGACGAGTCTCTGTTGCCACTCTTAGGACTGTCCTCTCCTACGGAAGGGGCTAAAAGACTGGAGAGTAAGAAGGTGAGGGGAACATGTACAAGTTGTCAAAAGAGAAAACGACAGCAGGGGCTCAGGCCGCAGACAGAAACGTGTGTGTGGAAGTTCAGTAACTTGCCTTGATTCTTGTGTCAGGAGAGTGCACACTAATAGAGACGTGTGAGTGCATCTTTGTCCGTGTTCTTGAAATCACAACCCAGACACAGACAACTTATAGCATAGGGTACTTGTGATATCTCTCTCTCTTTTTTCCCTCTCTCCCTCTCTTCCCACTCCTCTCTCTCTCTCTCCTTCTCTCATTTTTAAATAGTCTCCTCTTCACATGTGCGTGCCCTCCCCAGGGCTACTTTTCCCAGCTACATCTCAGTGTTCCTCAGCAGGTCTGCATTTAGAACCTGTCCTTTTGGAACATTCAGCAATCACTCCGAAATGTCACCCAAGGCCTCCCTACATAAAGAGACATCACAGCACACGCCACCAGGGCACGTGAGGTTCAGCACCGCACTTCCAAGCTTACTTTTCAGGCTGCCTAAGATCAGAAGACAATCCGACAAGTACAACACTATTCAGTGGTGTGAAATATCCATGGAGCGGATTTCAGACAAGCTCTAAGGGTGAATGGAAGAGGGCAGACACAAAGTCTGGATCCCTGTCTAGTTGAGTTGCCGCTTTCAGCCACTCCACACCTCTCTCTTGCCTGCTAGAACTATTACAGTCCGTAATTTTATTGTAAAGAACTAGTTTAAGATTGGACAACCCTGGTCTACAGGGTTTTATATGTTTTGTAGGGGGGAAAAAAGATTTGATCAAACTAAGTTATAAATCCCAGGTTTTTCAAGTCAAAGACTTCCATCCAGAAAACTCCTAAAAATGTTAGTTAAGCATTAGACAAACACATCCATTCATAATATGAACATCTGAACCACACAGCAGCAGGACTATCTGAGACAAAAGTGCCCACTGGTTGACAATGGGTTAGCCCAGACACTCTGGGGCCAAATCTCTGGGTTTGGATCCTGAGTCTTCTCTTTATTAGAGGGTGGACTTGGTCTAGTCACGACCTCACTTTGTCACAGCTCTCTGCTTCTCTGTGTATATGAGGAAAACAACAGCCATGGCACCTGTTCATATCATTCGCATGAGATTTAATGAATTTAAAATGAATACAGTATTTACACAGGTAGCTACCAACAATGCTTTTGAAAAACTGCTATGAATATAAATCGTTTCAGGCCCTCAGAAGCAAAATGGTGCTTCCAGCCTTTGATGGAAAAGACTCCAGGGGCTGAAGATACGACTCAGCCACTAAGACTACTGGCTGGGTTCAATTCCCAGCACCCACATGGCAGCTCCCAACCTTCTGTAACTCGAGCTCCAGGGGATCCAATGCCCTCTTCGGGACTCTGAGGACACTGTATACATGTAGTTCCCAGATATACAAGCAGGCGAAATACTCAAATACATAAGATAAAATTAAACTAAATTACTTAAAAAGAAGAATATTGGTTTCCTTTATAAAAAAAAAAAGAGCATCCCATTACTCTTTCCCTTCCTAAGAACTGATCTGTTTTTAGTCTGTAAACAAAACAACAAATGCTTAAGTTAGGAATTAACAAAACAAAAAGTTGGTGGAACATTATGCATATGTAGAAAGAGGATGTTCAGAGTAGGAGGTTTTACAGAAAAATACCAGATAGGGAATGAATGCAATTTAGCCTGATTGCACAAAGTCCCAGGGCCTGAGAAACGGACACTTCATGCAGCTGGGTGTGCAAGCCAATACATATGGGCACGTTTGTATGTGCTGAGCAGAAAAGTTCCCGGATTTTGCTGTTAAATTGCTGAACTGAGAAAAAAAAAAAAACCTACTTCTGTAACATAACACTTTGACCCTATCAACATCCTGAACGCTTGTTGGGAGGTGGCTTTTTTTAAATGACCATATTTAAAGGATTCTCCTGAATAACAATAATTATGAATCTGTGTTCCTCCAAAAGTTCCTTCTCTGACATCTCTGTCACATTCCCTCTCTTAGCCTATCCCTTCCTGCACCTAATGAGAATGCCACGCTTTGCTTAAGACATAGTAGAGTCCAGAGCTCATCCCACCAAGGCAAGCAAAACTCTAAGACATTTCTAAGCTTTCCGGTCTCGCTGACATCAGAAGGCAATCTGACCCACAGCGCCACTCAACGGCGTGAAATATCTACTACGCAGGCTGCAAAACTCTGCCTTGTCCTTGTATACGCTCAATCTCATTGCAAGTTTCCGCTAGATGACTTTCGTCTTAAGGATTTGAGAAATGATGGAAATCCTTCTGGACTGTCAGTCCTCCGCGAGGGAGAGCCACTCTGTCAGACAGCCTCCCATGGCTGGAACTATGGAAGGAGCCAGTAGCCTCTCTCCCTGTCCTGGTCATTGTTAATCAAACCCGGGCCTGTACATATCACCAACAGTTTGCTCTCTGTCCCCATGTCCACTCTTTGACCTTCTCGCAGTGCTGAGACGAGCCTGAAGAAAACATCAGTCTGGCGCACTGGACTGAAGAGTTGGCTTCGGAGGAAGTCGGGAGAGGGAAGAGAACACAGTGCCTTTCTTTCCTGATCCCTCCCTGGCTGTGAGGTAGGTGTTCTCTCACAGAGGCCTGCATCCCCCCCACTGTCATGTGCACCGCTCCTCATCCCTGGCCTTTCTCCGTCCTTCCTGGGACCTAAATCTCTTCAAGGCTGAATTGTTCCTGTCATGTAAATTGCAATGATTCCCACTTAGAGAGGGCACTAAGTAGCCAGTCTCCCATCTGCCATCCAGCCTGATCCCGCATGTGGTACTTTCCTAAAGGCCTGGGGTGTGTTTAGTCCCTTGATTTCACCCACGCTCCTTTAAGCAGCCTCTCGTTTGCAGTCTCTTTGACTGTAAATTGGATTGATTGGCTGACATATTGACGGTTAGAAGAAACTTAGTTTCATACATATATAAATCATTTCTCGGCATCACATTTAAAGAAATATTCCATTTGCATGTGATATAGCGCAGCTCTAGACCAGGTGAGTAGCCCTACTGGAGGAAGTCAGGCTTACTGCAAATACCGCAACTTCTTCAGGAGCTGTAATACCCAGTTCCTAAGCGAGTTCAAATAGCACATATATAGCACCCACTTACAAGACAGAGATAATTCCTGAGCCAAGATTAGAAATGTTTTGAAGTGTATAAAGTAATGTTCTCTGAAAAGGAAAAAAAAATGTACATTGAAATTTTTAATTTAGGATCTCACAGCATTAATCCACTTTGGCAACCCTCTCGGGCTCCTGGCCTTTCTCCGTCCTTCCTGGGACCTAAATCTCTTCAAGGCTGAATTGTTCCTGTCACGTAAACTTCAATGATTCCCACTTAGAGAGGGCATTAAGTAGCCAGTCTCCCATCTGGCATCCAGCCTGATCCCGCATGTGGTACTTTCTGTTCTTTGAGCCATTCCAGTTTTCTTCTTCCTCACTGCCCACAGCTTCACAGAACTGGAGACTCTTCCTCGTGGCTCTTTCTTCTCAGCATGTGGCCCATTGCAAGCACTCAAAAAATATTGTCATAAGAATTAAGGAATGGACACAGGAGACAACTTCCTGGTCAGTAGTAGAAACACTAAGGTTGGCAATTAATAAATGGGCCCTCGTGAAACTGAAAAGCTATTGTATGACAAAGGACACTGTCAAAAGGACAAAATAGCAGCCTAAGAATGGGAAATGATCTTCACCAACCCCACATCTTACAGAGGGGTCCAGATCTAAACAGAGTTTTCAACAGAAGAATCTCAAATAGCCAAAAAAAAAAAAAACCACTTAAAGAATTGTTCAACATCCTTAGCTATCAAGGAAATGCAAATCTGAGATTCCATCTTACACTGTCAGAATATCTAAGATCAAAACACAAATAGCAGCTTATGCTGGAGAGGATGCGGAGTGAAGGGAACACTCCTCCACTGCTGGTGGGAGTGCATACTTGTACAGTCACTCTGGAAATCAATATGGCAATTTCTCAGAAAACTGGGAATCAATCTACTTCAAGACCCAGCTCTACCACTCCTGGGCTTATACCCAAAGGGTGTTCAATGATAGCATAGGACACTTGCTCATGGTACAATAGACACTACTGTGTTCACAACAGCTTTATTCATAATAGCCAGAATTGGAAACAACCTTAGAATCCCCTCAACCAATATATGGGTAAAGAAAATGTGGTATATTTACATAATGGAGTATTATTCGGCTCTTAAAAACAATGACATCATAAAACTTGAAGGCAAACAGATGGAACTAGAAAAAAAATCATTCCATGTGAGGTAACCCAGACCCAGAAAGACTACCATGGTATGTGTTCACAAGCAAGTGGGTAGTAGCTATAAAGGATAGCCATGCTACAATCCACAGACCCAGAGAGGCTAGGTCACAATGAGGGCCCAAGGCAGGGGCTGCATGGGTCTCCCTGGGAAGAGGAAATAGAAGAGATCTCACGGGTGGACTAGGGACGTGAGGGGGTGGAAATATGGGGAGTCGGGTTGAGGAGTAAAAGGAGGGGACGTGTCCTGAAAGAAATGACTGGAAAGAGGGTGGTGCATTTCAGGGTCAGATAGAAACCTGATGCATGGAAACTCCCAGGAATCTACAATGATGACCCACATAAAACTCCTAGCAGTAAGGGATACATAGCCTGAGCTGTCAATCTCCTGTGACAAGGCAAGACTTCCAGTGAAGGGACTGGACCCCACACCAGCAACTCAACCTTTGATCTACAGTCTGTCCTGCCTATAGGTTGTGCTGAAGTAAGGGTGGCTCAGAGACTGAAGAAGTGGCCAACCAATGACTGGTCCAGCCTGAGACCCATGACATGAGACTGAGCCCACCCCTGACACTGCCTGGAGTGCCAGGACCCAGAGGACAGCTGGCCCAGAGACCTAGGATAGAACCAAACACAACTGGAAAAAAGAATGTGAATGCAATGGTGCCTAACAATGTTATGCTGTACCTATAGATTGGTGACTACCCCAATTGTCACAGAGAGGCTACATCCAGTAACTGATGGAGGCAGTTGCAGAGACCCACAGCCAAACTTATGCCAAGTTTAGAGAATCCTGCTGGAGAGAGGGAGGAAGTACTTATGAGCCAGAGGGGTCAATGACACCACAAGAAAACCCACAGAAACATCTAACATGTACCCATGGGAGCTCACAGAGCCTGAACTGACCACCAAGGAGCCGGCATGGGACTGGCCTACGCCTTCTACATATATGTGACAGGTGTGTGCTTGTCTACTTGTGGGACTCCTAACAATGGGAGCAGAGGCTGTCCCTACTGCTTTGGGGAACTTATTCCTCATACTGGATTGTTTTTCTGCAACTTGTTGATATAACAGAACAAGCAGCCCACTGAACACACACCACAGAGGTGGGGAAAGACTTCTCAAATGTAAAATCTGAAGACACTGGAAAGTCTTGAGAAAGCCAGGATTTGCAGGACCAGGAGCCCCTGTGAGGAGATCCCACTGTGGCAGGCCCAATAGTCCCCTTTTTCTCTTTCCTATGTGGTATGTGTGGGAAAGCTGAGGCCAAACAATAATCAGCCCATAAGATACAAAATGATGGAAGGAAGGAAGGAGAAAGATAGATAGATGATAGATAGATAGATAGATAGATAGATAGATAGATGATAGATACATAGATAGATAGATAGATACATATATAGATACATAGATAGACATACAGACAGATGATAGATAGATTGATACATATATAGATACATAGACATACAGACAGATGATAGATAGATACATAGATAGACACAAATGATTTTATGGATTTTCAGCAACCTAAGAGTCTAGAGAGACAAAAAATGGAGTTTAGGGCCAGTGAGACTGCCCAGAGCATGAAAAGCTATAGGAGGGAAGGGCAGCCAAGGCAGAGCCAACAGTCTGGACAACACCACTCCTGTGAGGGATTTACAGACTCATCAGAAACTCCTAGATTCACGCAGAAAGTGACCTCTCAGGAAGAAAGGAGCAGGGCAGGGCTACTGACAGTGTCACATAGCAGAAGATTCTAACGTCCCCTGGAAAGAGTATCATTAGAACCTGTAGCCTTTGTACACACTATTGACTATTAGTAAAGTTTTATAAGACATCCAAGAGACATGACCATGAGATGTTTTAAAAGCAACAGGAGCAGGCTTGGGGGTAGAAATGCAATGCAGAGACAAAATTCCTTGCCTGGCATGCAGAAGGCTATGTAATGCATAAAGAATAAATAAAAATAAAATTAGAAACAGGCCCTCTAGAGACCCAATGAGTTATTTAAGTACTTCTGAACACCTAAAGTTGCTAAGCTAATGAAAATCTATAAAACTGAAAATTGCACCGGGGAATTAAATCTATAAAAAGTAGATAGAAATTCTAAGTTGATATTAGCTTACCCTAACATGCACAAAGCCATGGGTTTGATCAACACTACTAAAAATATATGAATGAATCAAATGAATGGGTATTAAAATTAATTCAGTAAGTGGATTTAGCTGGAAAGGGGACTAACAATGTGGAAGACAGAAAACTAGAAGCTGCTCCAGAAAAATAAGGTAGAAAAATCTGCAGGAGATACAAAGAAATCCCATAAAAAGAATCCAACATACACGGGATTAAAGTCTCACAAGAAAAAAAGAGGAAGTGGGGCACAGACCAATATGCAAAAAGACATTGACCAAGAACATTACATTTAAAGTTGACAAAAGTCATCAAATTGCAGGGTCTAGAAGCACCTCAAGTGGCACAAAGATAAATACAAAGGAAATACCAAAGCACCTGGGTGATCTGGGATGCCCCTCTGTATGCTGTGAATATGTTTTATTACCACTGGTTAATGAATAAAGCTGTTTCAGCCAATGGCTTAGCAGAGCAAAGCCAGGCAGGAAATCCAAACACAGACATATAGAGAGAGTAGGCAGAGTCAAGGAGACACCATGTAGCTGCCCAGGGAGACAGATGTCAGACCCTTACCATTAAGCCACAGCCTCATGCCAATACATAGATTAATAGAAATGGGTTAATTCAAGATCTAAGAGTGACCTAGAAATATGTCTGAATCATTGGCTGAACAGTGTTGTAACTAATATACTTTCTGTGTGATTATTCAGGTCTGAGCAGTCGGGAAACGAACTCGCAGTCTCTGCCTACACCTTGGAGAAACCAGGAATAGAACTCAGGGGCAGAGCCCTTGCCTAGGAGGCATGGGCCCTGGGTTTGAGTCCCAGCAAAAAAAGACAGCCAGATCGAACTGCTAGACAGCAAGCATAAAGAGAGCCTCGGAGAGGCACACAAAAGGAAGGCCATCAAACTTCAGAAGATCAGATAAAAGATTCGCAATTCATTTACTCAGGCACACATGAATGTTTTTAATTTATCAAGAGGGTTGAGCCTTAGCAAAAACAAAAGTTAAAAAAGACATCATCCTTTCATCTGGCAGTCCAAGCTTAATGTCAACAGAAACATAAATACAAGCACGATCCTCATAAAGTCTGCCAAGAGAGTTGTTTTTTTAAAAAAACATCAAAAGAGGAGCATGAAAGTTATAGAACATGTGTGTGTGTGTGTGTGTGTGTGTGTGTGTGTGTTTGTGTGTGGTATTGTTAGATACACAGGAATAGCAACCCAGGAAAGACGCAGAGGGGTGACACCAAACATCCCATTGAGCAGTAATGAGTTGTCTCTTGGGATTCAGTACACAGGGAGATCAGAAAATAGAACTGAACAGCTGCAAACAGATTTGATAAAAAGTTGAGGCCCACCACAAGGAATTTCTGGCAAGAAAGGACCTTAACCCAAAACATTCTGTAGCCAGAGTGATCTGGGGCAACCAAGCCTGTGAGAAGAAATCAGTTTCTGCCCACAAGGCCAGCTAGACTGCCATCTTATGTCCTGCTCCAGACAAGCAAGGGATGGTGGGACCTCACCTGAGGCTGCAAAAAATAGAAAAGGAAATGGAAGAGAGTTCTCTTGACAGTGTTTCAAGGTCAACAGCCACAGGACTGGGCAGCTGTTGATTGTAGGAAACAAAAATCTAGGAGAAACTTGATTGAATGTGCAGGCGATGTCACAGAGGTTTTAGGGTATGTCTGGCTTAGAGACAACATCACAAGACTTGTTGAGTTTACAAATATCCATGAACCTTTCTGAAATGCCTGTCAGGGAGCTGGACAGAGCAGCCTGCAGTCCAGGCGCTGTAGCCGGCGATGTCAAGCCCTGGAGGGGATGAGGCAGCCTAGACAAGGCTGGCAGGACAAGAACTGAGTAAAGGCTAGTGACCTCAGTAAATGAAGATTACCCCAACAAAACAGACTTGGGTTAACCATTCTGAGATCTGTGAAATACTTTAATTGAAAAAAAAAAATCATGAGGGCACTCATTAGACAAGAAAACCATTTGGGAAGCTGATCTATTCCCCTTCAGCGTTTATGTTTTCCTGAAGCCTTTTGCTTTTCTGCTTAGACAGCAGGGACACTAATGATGTGAGCTGTAGTTGAAGAGCATTTCCCAAGTCTGCCGGCTGAAAGTTTCAATATGAATAATGCCAGAGGCATGGAAGGGAGAGTTGAAAGGCAATATCTGTGCTGTGTTTTAAAAATAATGCACGTTACATAAAGAAAAACATCATTTAAAATGAGATGAGGGCTTCATAATATTAATTAGTTACTTTGATTTAAGTGAGTATCCGCATCTCTGCTGTTCGCGCATGTCAACTGCGGAGATTGGTTCTGCGCGGTAGGCGGTTTCTCTCATGTCAGATATGACTTACCAACAGGAATATGCTGTCATCAGCAAGAGCAGGAGCTCTTGGATGCCCTCACATTATTGCAGAATACTGAAGTTCAGGTCAAGAATAGCAGACTTCCTTCTGCAGCAGAAATTCTCTCCCAGGGTTACACCGGATGTGATTTGAACTCTTGTGGTTTTTGGCCACTTGTAGCTTATTTCTTAAAAAGTCTGTTGATCTACTTACTTCAAGTCCTTAGGCTGTTGCAGAAAGGCAAAATTAGTTACAGTTTTTCTCCTTTTGTCTTTAGAGGTGACTCCTGCAAAGTAATTTGTACATCCCTAAAAACTGGCACCCTACTGAAACACCCCAGTACAGATTGTGAAATAGTCCATAATTACTCAGCCCCCCCCGTATAGTCAAAAAAAAAAGAAAGGAGAGAGAGAGAGAGAGAGAGAGAGAGAGAGAGAGAGAGAGAGAGAGAGAGAGAGAGAGAAAGACAAAGGGAGACAGAAGTTATATTTTAAGGACATAACCCAAAATACCAAGATGTTTTAAGCAAGAGCTAAGCTGGGCAGCGTTCTGTATTAAACGCTGTAGCCTCATCTGTGAGGAGCAATTCTTGGGAATTGTGCAAATCCAGAAGTTCCACAGAGGATGAGAAGCTAACTGTAAAATACTGGTGCATATCCTTATTTTCTATTATTTTTTTTTTGGTGCTATGGGGATAACATTTGCCTTGCCTTTTGCCACCCAACTGAGGAACAATGTCTTAGGTTTGATGTTTCCATATGGTTGCAGTCACTGAAAAGCCACATCTTCATTATGTGCTGGAAATAAGGTCAAAGCTATAGTTCTGCTCACTCCCAAGTCCACATCCATGTCTCCTGCACACATTTAACATACCCATGGGGGTGGGGGGGTGATAAAGAGACACAGAGAGAGAGACATAACACAGAGGAAATGCAGGGAAGATTCTTTCCCTGCAAATCTGATGTCTTACTTGAGTGGGATACTTCAGCCTGGTGCAGGCCAATCCAGGTGACATGGCCGCCTGATGGTCACTGGCACATCCAGCCCCTTCTTCACAGCTCTTTGAGCAATTTCCTTCATTTAGCTGGTTTTACTAGATTTTTTTTCTTTATAGGATCTTATGGTTTATCACTCACCAAACAGTTATTTAACACCTACAATGTGCAAAGCGCTCCGTAGAGAAGGATGTGCATCAGTGTTGGGACTTTACGTGCTGTCAATTATGGAGAGCAGACAGGAAATCTGGAGACAAGGTGCTATCTTAGAGGTGTGGATGGACAAAGCTACAGCATGTTCTGAACTTTTAAATCTGCAAACACCAGGACTTTTTGCAGGTGACTTACTAAGTTCACTGAGCACTATGGGAGAGGGGGTTCAAGTGCTCACCAGCAGGTTCCAAATGCATAAAACTGAGAGTGGAGTCTACCCAAGGATTGCTTTGTAATCAGCAGGGGCGGGGCACTCACACCCAGAGAGGTAAGGAGATCTCATTAGACTCAAGAAAAGATCGACCTTAGATCTGGGAGATGCTGATAACGAACATCTAAAAGAGGCCCTAGTTTGTTCAGAAGCCTTTCATGAGCTCCCACTTGCTAAATCTCTCCATCTCCTCTCTCTAATTGCTGGCATGTAATGGCATCTTAACTTGGAGCAGCTTTCAGCATTTGGCAGTACTAAGGGAAGGAGGCATCAATTGGGGTGCTTAAGGAAGACTTTATGTAAGAGGGGATATCAGAAGCCAGCCCATTGGGGTAAGCCATTTTTGCTCTCAGATGAAGTCTCACATGTAGCCCGGGCTGGCCTCTAACTCGATAACCTCCTGCCTCAACCTCTGGAGCAGCTTAGATTACACGTCCACACCTCCACACCCAGCTCCCAGCAGGTGAATGATGAAGAGGCGACCACAAGGCAACAGGACAGTGTGCATCACAGACATCACAAAATCCCTAGGAACACTGTATGGGCAGAGGTAGAGAATCCCAGCCTGGTAGAGCGGCGGAGGCCAGTTCTGCAGGACCTTGCCTGCCACATTGATTTTCCAGACCGAATCTGACATCAGCACGTCCACACTGAGGAGTCTAACAGTTTCTGAGCAGGAAGGGTGATTTGATTCCGTCGCCTATCTGATTGCCCCCCCCATCGTACTGCCTCAACTGTCAATGCCCTGGAAGTATCTCTATTTCAATTAACAACTTCCCAGAGGCAAAGGGAGGGAGGGTGTTTGTTAATCCAAGGAAAGAGGTGTCAATGAGGTAATGTCTTCAGACAGAAGCTTCCAAGCACACCTCAGAATACTAAGGTAGTGTTTCTTTTTTCTCTTCTATTTTCTTCTCTTCTCTGCCACATCCCCCACCCTGCCTGCCCTACCCCCACCCTTCCCTGACATAGGTCTCCTATGTAACACATCCTGGCCCGGTAGTCTGTATATAGCTCAGTTTGGTCTTGAACTCACAACAGTTCTCCTACCTCAGCTTCCTGGGTGCTATATATGACACCAGATTTACCTCAACTAAGGCCCACTGCTGAGATACAAAAAAGGGGCTGGGGCCAATGTTTTCCTCTCTGTTTTCCCCCCAGATAACCAGGCTATTCAGCCAGCTTACTGCATAGTCTATACCAAGCATCACTCAAATTGGAAACAATTGCACTTTTCCTCCATCACTGCCTACATACTTGCTCGATTAGACGTTCCTTCTCTGTCCCTGCACCACAACTCAACAGATCAAAAATTTTCCCATCCCTGTCGGCCCTTCAAAGAAGCTTGCTTTTAATAACAAAAGTCCATTCTCAGACTCAGGCTAGTCTCCATCAAAATAATCAGTCCCTTACAGGTCAGTGCTTAACTTCCTGTACCTCACCAAACCCCAATCCTTCCGTTTAGCCTGGCCAAGCACAGGAAGAGGGTGGCTATACTTCCGCTGCACTTTCATGTTTAATCCATGCCTCTCCTAGAGTTGGAGTTGGAAAAGAGGGGGCAGCACAAAATGTATATACACGCTCCCTAGCTGATATTCTTAGGGCCCTGTGTCAGTGCCATGGGAAGACCCAGCCCCTACCACAGGAAGAAAAGACAAAGCCTTGTCTTCTAGAGAAGAGGCTTGGAGGCATCTATCAAGCTGCCTGATCTCTACTTCCTCATGTAGGTTGGAGGTGTTCATTGCTCTGTTGCTGACAGTTTTGGTCAACTCTTAAATGCGAGCAGTATGTATTCAGCGAAACGTCTGAGGAATTTATGATCTAGTTGTTACTGGCTTTGGGGCTTCAGCAGAAGTGCCAAGTGGGTGTCTGATGCAGACTCAAGTTGCCACTCGCTGATTGTGGCAATGCTTATCTCTCCCACTAGCTCACGAAACCACAACAGATGCAAAGCAGTGGCGATGGAAATACAGGAAGCCTTCAGTTTGCTCGAACTTATTTTTCAATGTATTAGTGAACTTTGACGCCATGAGCATAACTAATAACTGATGTTTAGATACGAAAGTAGAGCCTTTTCTTTGCTTGAGCAAAGGAAATACCAAATAACTCTCCAGAAACATCTGATTATGTGGCTACAGAAGCTCTACAGCGCCGTGCTGACTTCAACTCTGTTACTAAACCACACATCATGAGAAATCCTATTTTGTATCTTGACTGAGGCAGGAAATGGCAGAGCTACAGGGAAGGGCTTTGTAAACAGCATGTGATATAGGCTGAAAATGGTGGCTTCATGTATGCAACCTCACAGCACATTTTTGTAGTATTTCTAACATGGTTCTTGGGTTATAAGAACCTTTGGTTTCTGTGACCAAATATGTGCTGCTCAGTGTCAGAGATGTCACTCCAAATTCACCAGTGCTTGGGCACAACTACCCATGTTCACTTAATATTCTGCTGCAGTCAGTTCTTTTTTTTTAATTTATTTTATTTTACAAGCATTGGTGTTTAGGCTACATGTATGCCCGTGTGAGAGTTTTGGATCCACTGAAATTGAAGTTACTACAGGCAATTGTGAGCTGCCATGTGGGTGCCTGGAATTGAACCCAAGTCCTCTGGAGGAGCATTCAGTGCCCTTGATCACAGAACCATCTTTCTAGTCCCTGTGGTCAGTTCTTTAGTACACACAGCAAGTTATTAACATCCAGCAACTGCAGGAAACATTGGCCTCGGCCTCTGCAAGAAAGAGGGTAATGGAAAGTGTCTATTCTTCGTCAATTTCTTACCCATTCCTCAATTATGCAAAATGTTTAGGATCATAGGCACGTTGCTAACGGATATCCATGGAGCACCCAAGATCCTATGAAACCTACCACATGTGCCAAGCAATCTCTAAGACTAGGGTGCTGGGCCCATCCACTATCACAGCAGGTTACAGCGCATTTGCTTGTGGAGTCAACTTCAGAAAGGGCTGTGGGGTCAGAAGGAGAAAAAAAAGAAAATGGAAAGTCATCAAGAGGAAGAAAATATTATAAATCCCTAGCAGAAAACACTGGAAGACAGAGATCAGGTACTATCAATAAGGGAGTTTTAGGAGGATCTGCGGGTGCAAAGAAAAGAAGATGACCAAAATATATGAAAAAAATAAAAATAAGTTCTAAAAAAACGAAAAATAATTACATTTAAAGAGAAAACAGATCTAGAGATACAGTTCTGAGATTAGGAAGTGTGACTCACAGACAAGTCAGGTTTTTCCATTTGACAAATTGGGTCACGTGTCTTCTAAGTCTTTACTACCCAAAACATGGCCCACAGACAAATAGCATCAGTATTGCCTGTCTGGGAGCTTGCTGAAAATGCAACTCCTGGGCCAGACACAAGAGCTCAGTGTCTGGTTTGCAAAAAGATGTCTTCAAATGATTCATATGTGTTTGAAAACTTGAAAATGAATTGGTCCAGGTGTCAAGCGTTAACTGCACACACTGAGCATACCTGTGCACACACACACACACACACACACACACACACACACACACACACTGAAAATAAGAAATCATAAGAAATCCACTTGGGTAGACATTCTAAGCTACAGAGATGTGAATAACTCAAAGTATGTCCTGTACAAACCTAAAAGACTAGAGTCGCTGGTGCCTCCATCTGGCACCCATTTCCTTCTGTAGAAAACAATGTTTGAGCAGCGGCTTTAAAATTCAAGAGAGCCTCTTACTACTAAGCAAGACAGCCAGAACAGTGCTGAAGAGGATCTCACCTGTTCCTGGGACAGCATTATACTGTTTCATGATTCAACCACATTATTTGTAGCTTCAACATACATATTTACACTTCTGAAAAGGATTTGTACCAAAAGAAAAGCATCCAATAAGACTCTGAATGGCCCCAAAGAAATACCAGGTAGAATAAGAAGGTAAAGAAGAATATGCTTCAGGCATCTTGGATGTCTCAGACATTTTGACAATAGATATGGTTTTGAGTTGCTGATAATCCAAACAAAAAGAGAAATATGGTGAGCTGATAAATGTATCTTATCACAAACATCCCTCTTGAGAGGAGATATTTTTTGTAACGCCTACTTATCATCAGAAGGAAAAAGTTTACTATTTAGACAAAGAGTAATGAACAACAAAATTTTCAGACAACAAATAATTATGATCTTGCTTTGCATAGTGTAGCTGTATCTGAAAGTCTTCATGATAGAGAAAATCTTCTGGATTTTCTGCCCTCCATGACAGTTCTAAGTGCAACCTACAAAATCAAATCCATGGTCAAACTTGTAAATATATTTCCTCTTGTTTGTTCCTTTAAAACATACAGTAGAAATCACAATTTTCAAGCATTAGAGCTTGTCTAACATTCACAGCAACCTATGGCTGTTATGTCCTTCTTTGTTACTACATGGCAAGCAAGCCTTGAAAGACTGAGGTACCCACTCCATTCTAGAACTTAACCTGAGGTCTATGTCCCCACTCCACAGCCCACTGTGCTTGAAGCCACAGCAAGCTGCCCATTCTTGAAAGATGGGATTTAATTTTGGTGAGCTGTTACAAGGAGCCACTTGTTCATTTCTGGCCACTTAGTCCCAAAATAGTCACACAGAAACTATATTATTTAACACACTGCTTGGCCCACTAGCTCTAGCTTCTTATTAGCTAGCTCTTACATATTAATTTAACCCATTTCTATTAATCTGTATATTGCCATGTGACAGTGGCTTACCAGCAAAGTTTTGGCATGTCTGACTCTGGCAGCAGCTCCATGGTTTCTCTCTGATTCTGCCCTCTTTCTCCCAGCATACAGCAGCCTAGCTTTTCCTACCTAGTTCTGTTCTGCCCTTGCCATAGGCTCAAAGCAGTTCTTTATTCATTAATCAAAAAAAGCAACACATATACAGAAGGACCTCCTACACCATTTCCCCTTTTCTGTTTAAACGAAAAGGAAGGCTTCAACTTTAACATAGCAAAACTACATATAACAAAACAGGTATCAATGAAGATTTACAGTTACAATATTTATGTCTACTTTATCTTTTATCCCAACTGTGGAAAACCATAACTATAAATTTTTCAACTCCATCAAAGACTGTAGAAGGATACAATATTACCTAAGACAACAGAAAGTACACTGTAAGCAGTCTCCAAAACTCCAGAACTGACAGAGACATCTCGCTGCCTGGACAGTCACCCAAAGTTCCTATGTACTGTTGGGACATCCATCTTCAGCCTACTGGCCCATAGTATCCAGCAGACTCTTTCATGAAGCAAGAAATTTCAAAGACAGTTCATCTTATACTAGCAGTTTGTCAGTCACTTCTTCTGTGTCCTGCAGAATGTCTGTCAGGATCTTTCATGAAACAGAAACCCCAAAGGATTGTCTCACCTTTAGATAAGTTCAGTAGTCATTTCTCTGCAGGTCCTACATGTCCAGTTCATCAAGTAATTCAGGCAAGAGCAGGTTTTTGCCCAAATGGCTAACAAACTCCATGAGGAGCCTGTTCAATTTCCATCTTCCTCTTGAAGTAGATGGTGCTTCTAGGAGCAGATGTGTCTCACTGTCATGAAAAGTCTTAAGTTCTTAAACATTTTAAATGCCATATTCTGAAGGTCTTTGAAAGATTTGAAGAATACCTATCTATTAAACTATATTTCTTAATTATACATTATATTTTTAAATGAACAACACAAACATAATACCTTTATCAAGAGCAGAAATATACATATAACAAAATTAACCTAAAACTTGTATCAATAAACCATGATCCATACCAATGCAAAGTATCCATCTCTATAGTATATCCCCCTTTAAATATAAACAAACATTTATAAACAATATTTGAGAATTTGGGCATACTATTCTAGACTACTTTCTGCTGATTAGGGATGCTGTTAATCAGGTCTTTCATGGTATATCTTGCATGATTTTAGTTCTTCTTCCACTGGGTTAGTTGTTCTCTTACTATTGAATTATTTATTATTTCTGTACATAGCTTACGGTTTTTCACATTTCATTTAGGGAAAGCACTGTCTTTTACCCTTGAGTGTGTTCCTGGCACCTTTACTGGGGTGACTGTAAATTCATTGGTCTATCTGTGGACTCTGCTCTGTCCCATTGGTCTGTGTATCTGCTCTTGTGCCGGAAGCACATTATTTAGATTACTATAGCTTTGTGATATATTTTGAAGCCAATGCCTCTTGTTTTGCTCATTTTGCTTGAGATTACTTTGGCTTTATCATAGAATCTTTTATATTTTGATACAAACTTTAGGATTACTGCCTTTATTTCTATGAAAAAAAATCATTAGAATTCCCAAGACAATTAGAGTGAAAATGAGGAGTGATGGGGTAGTGTGGACATTTAACAGTATCAAGCCTCCCAGTTTATGAACACAGCACACCAAATTCATTTGTGTTCGTTTATAATCCTTTTGTCCATGTAGTTGATAGATTTCAGGTTTTTCCACCTCCTTGGTTAATTTTGCTATTAAGTGGTTTCTTTCTTTCTTTCTTTCTGATTCTGTGATGGAACTCAGGGCCTGGGGCATGCTGAGTCAGCACTCTGATACTGACTACACTACCAGCCTGGGATTTTTTTTTCCCTCTCAGTTCCATTTTGGACTGACGATTTCTTTTGATGGCCCAAGTTTATTAATTTTGAAGTAAGCTGTCAACTTTCTTTTTCATGTTTAGTGCATTTTATGCCCTGAGAGATTTTGCTGCTCCAAGATTACTAAGACATTTCCCTTGTATTCTTTCAGAAACTTTACAGTTCTAATTTTAGAGATTTTAACTATAATCCACTTCACTCTTTTATGGATCCATATTTGTACGTGGGCTGTTACTCCCATATAGATGACCTGTTGTCTTTAAAAACCTGTTGTCATTAGAAAACCTGAGACAAAATGGTGCCTGGCCAAAATACCCACTCATCTTAACCTCTGTAACAATCCTGTGATGTATTTTGCTACTTGCTGTTGCATGAGGAGGAGCAGGCTGTGTCCCACCGCCCAGCTCCCAGTGCCTACTAGCTTATACCTGAAATAAAATACACAGAAACATTTAAATTCTGCCTGGCCCATTAGTTCTAACCTCTTGTTGGCTAACTCTTACATCTTGATTCAACCCATTTCTAATAGTCTGTAAGTCACCACGAGGTAGTGGTCTTACCTGGAAAGATTCAGCGTGTCTGACCCTGGCGGCTTCATGGCGGCAGCTCTCTGACTCGGCCTTCTCTCTCCCAGAATTCCGTTCTGTCTACTCTCCCCCCACACCTAAGGGCTGCCCTATCAAAAGGTCAAGGCAGTTTCTTTATTCAACCAATGAAAGCAATGCAAATGAAGAAGAACCTCCTACACCAACCTGCTTTATAAATGAGAAAACTGGTGCTCCACGGATGGGCTGTCCTGTAGGTGAGACACATGGCCCAGACCCAGGCTCACTATCTGTAAAGGCAAACCTTTAGAAATCATGCTACATAAATTTCCTCCTTCAAAGACCCACCGAAACCCTTCTTCCCCAGGAAGACTGCCCCAACGCATGTAGTCTTCCTCTGCCTCACTTTTCCAAATCCCCGTTGCCCTCAGACACAGTGACAGTTGTTACACCGTTCTGTATCATTCCCACTGGTTCCTTTATGTTAACCCTCAGAACTGAGTTTCCCAGTTCCAACAAGCCTGTTTTGAGGTATCAGAGCCAAGTCTGAATGTGACAGTTTTCTGTATCAGCAGACACAGTGACAAGCGCATAGTAGATAGTTGATACAGACTGTCTCTGGTTTTCACTTAAACCATGAGTCCTGTGCCCACATGCCTAGTTCAAAGTACCGACTCACTGTATTTTGTACCAGATCCTGACAGTGACTGTCACACACAGAGCCTCTGAGGACATGGGGCAGACCCTTCAGTGCCTCAATCTTCAACCCCAGATGTGTTAGCTCATCGACAGAAGAGTGGTCAGTTTTGAATCGGAAAGGAATTGACTTCAAGAGGATTGCAAACTGCCTACTGAGCAAACTGAAGCGAATCACATTCGGATAAATGCAGTGGTTTTTCACCCACAACACAGGCTTTCCAGAAGCCCCTAGACAGTTGGCTAGAGAGACTCGGGACAGAAGTCTAACACTGGGTTGATGATGCATGATTTGCAGGATTTTGTTGGGAGAATTCTGTCTGTATGTACACCTTGTAGATTAAGAAAATAGACAATGAACTGTCATAGAGAGGAAAACGTGTAGTTGAACCATTAGATCTCCTTTAATCCCATGACACAGCAAGAGGAGACAAAGGAAGTTTAAGGTCCAGCTTCACACTTCAGAGCCATGCATCAGTCCCTTAATGTATTCACAGGCTGGAACCTCTATCGGGTTTCCTGCTCTTGGGGATACAGGCACCTCATGGACTCCTTAGACAACTCATGGTCTGCAGGACAGCAGTGATCACGAAGTAAAATTCTCTACATGTATGCCCCTATTACCCGCCCTGCCTTCAGTACAAAAGAACACATCCAGGTCACCGACCGAAATTGTACCCGCCAGTGACAGGCTGCATTTCCTAGCAGATTAAGGATCCTTCAAGATAATACTGGTCATGCGCTACTTTCACCCAGGAGGCTGTGCCCAGCATCTGAACCCTGTGGTTCCCTGTAGCTCCTCTTATTCCCGATTTTACCTCTGTCAGGTAGACTAGCAGAGATGGCGAGCAGCAGCTGTTTCGTCACCAGGTCCCTACAGCTGTCCCAAGCAAGAAGTGAGCAGAGTTCTTAGACACGGAGCTGTGACGAGGGGACTTGAAAGCACTGAGGTCGGGGTTCCTACGGCATCCCACAGGGCCATTCGAAAGACCTGAGACTGAGCCGGCCAGTCTAGCCAGAAGACAGAGATTATCGAGAGGTGTTGCCTGCAGGGAAGCCCACATTGGGGGCTTTAAGCACACCAAGAAATGTGTGTAAGGAGCAGCAATGTTGGAGGACAGTGATGTCTGAGAGCTTAAAAAGTCCCAGGCCTGGGGCCCACTGTAGGATAACATGGCACAGTGACAAAAGAATCCTAACTTAATTATAAATTTCCCTTTTTTTTTTTTTTCAAGGAGAGCTGATGGAGCCTTTTCTACCGATCCCAAGGACTCCGCCGGCAGGCAATCATGAGGTGGCTGCAGCGGACCCCAGGGCAGAAAAGTAAGGCTGCCTCTAGAGAAATGCGAGGTGATGGGTCACAGGGACAGAAAGCAACTGCAGCTGAAGGTACAGAATGCAGATGGAGGTGAACGTAGTATTAGCGTGGGGGCTGTGTTCCCAGCACCTGAAAAGAGCGCTAGCCCTTTGTCCCACCCGGCTCCCGGCCACTGGGCTAGCTTACATTTGAAACAATTACACACAACCTGTATTCATTTACATTACTGCCTGGCCATTAGTTCTAGCCTCTATTGGCTAACTCTTGCATCTTATTTCAACCCATTTTTAATAGTCTGTAAGTCACCATGAGGTAGTGGGCTTACCAGGAAGATTCAGTATGTCTGACCCTGGCGGCTTCATGGAGGCTCTCTCTCTGATTCAGTCTTCTTCCCAGCACTTCGCCCACCTAAGGGCTGTCCTATCCTACAGGCCAGGCAGTCTCTCTTTATTTAACCAATGAAAGCACAGAACTACAGAAAAACCCTCCTATACCAGGTGAAGGTCCGGAAAGAAGAGTGTTTCAGATGCAGCAGCCCAGACAAAAGGAAGTGTTCAGTTTCTGCTCATGAGAGTCCTCTGCTAAAGGGGACAGTCAGCCCTGTGTCCACGACAGAACCTGGTATCCCAGAGCTGGGGAACCTGGAGCCAGCGAATCCACACTCAGGAAAAAGAGATTTCTATATTTTCCTTTACCTCAATTACTAGAATAGGTTCTCAGCTTCAACTTTTAAAAGCAGATCTGTGTAACTAGGGATGAGTCTTGCTGTATCAGGACCTGTGAGGGATTTATATAATCAAATTGAATCAGTATATAAGCATTCCTCTAAAAGTCTCCTATGATTGCTGCAATTTCTAGAAACATGTGAAGAAAATAAAAGCAATGGGGAGCAATTAACTAAAACTCAATTGCTCACAAAAATGTAAGGAAGTGCAGATAATTCACCAGCATCCAAGAAGCCGTATAAACCACTGCTCTTCATTTATTAGGGGATCACCACAGTGAAGGCCCTCTGCCAAGCACCTCGCATGCAGGGCTTCATTTAGTTCTCCAGAAGACTATGGTAATAAGAATATTGGCAAGATACACAAACCGTCTCAGGTGAGGTTTCAATCAAGCCTTCAAGAGTTAGTATCCATTTTGTAGGTTAAGGGAAGAATGTAAGGGCACTGAATAACTTCTCCATGATTGTGCAACTAGTGTGGACCAGAAAATCAACACAAGTTTCTGGTCCCACTTCTGTGCTTTAACTTGGCCAGAAACTGTCCTCCACCTTGCCCCAATATTGATGAGAGAATTGGGCCTTGTAGAAGTTAAACATCATCAAGAAACATTGTCTGGTTGAGTGGAAAAGCCACTCTTCCAGTTCTCAGATTTATGCCTTAAACTTAGTATTGTATTAAATCAACTCTAATAGTTTAATTTATATTGGAATTTTATTTGAGAGTATCATAAAATTTGACATCAGAAAAATCCCAGGGTCTTGAGCCAATATCCATGGCATGGATACAGGGATGCTGGCTCCTGGTCCTGAGTTCCCAGAGCTGCTCTGGCACACCACTGCACAGTGAAGTCTGGCAGCTTTCCTTCACTTCTGTGAGCTGGCTGCCTCATCCCCACCAGCATGCCCCTCTCCTGCTCAAGCTGCTTCTCAGATAGGGGTAACTCCTGTTGTACGAACTCACGCACTCCTTCCTGACGGCAGAGATGGTGCATCATTTGATCCAGACACGAGGCATCAGAGCCCACTGCAGAGACCAAGGTGACTGGCATGGAAGAGCTGCCAAGGAAAGCGTGTTTGAGAGACAAGAAGTCTCTCAAAATTTTATGCCCTGGTCCTCTGTCCCTTGCATGGCTACACTTTCCATAGTTATTCCTCATTTAAACATACAGATTTATCATCTTGTAGTAAATAGTTCAGCTGTCTGGAACAGGATGACAATGAAGGCAAGCCCTTCCAACTTGATCCTCACGGCTGGTTTACCATAGTCGAGAATTACTGGTGTGGAGGCTGTGCCAAACCAGACTGCAGCTCTCTTGGCATTCCATGGGCATGGAGTAATTTTGGAAAATGCTAACCAAGGGCACAAACTCAGATCCAGGTCATATTGGCAGGCTCCGCACTATGCCAGGTAGTGTATTTGCTACATCACATGCATTATCTCATTGCTGTCAAACAGGCACTTGTAACCAATCCATCTAACTGCACTAAAATGAATGACATAGCCACACTGAAGATTGTATGGGAGAAAGGAAAAGAGCAAGGCAATTCTGGAACCAAGATGTCAACCCAATCTGGTAAGACCAAAGGCAAAAGGATTCACATTGAACAGTGACTGTTACTGGCAAGCTTTGTTCTCTTAGGGATATTGTTCTCTTAGCAGCTCTGAAACAAATTGTTGAAGATAAACAGATGCACTGTTTGTGAGAACCAAGGTCTCTCTGGTAGAGAAAGATGCTACAATTAAGGAAAGGGAGATGGCTGATGCTAGGATGAAGCCAAAGGTAGCAGGGTGAACCTGTGGCTATTTTTGAAATTGTGATAAAATACAGAAACGTAAAACACACTATCAAAGCCCTTTTTAAGGTGTGACTCTAAACATTCACACCACACACTTCCAATTGTTGTGTGATCCTCATTACTATCCATTCATAGACCTCTTCTGTTCTTTCCAACTGAAATTCTCACCTCTGATTAGTAGGGTTACGTAACACAAGTCTTTATGTCAGCCTTATCTCAGCTTGCATCATGTTTTCAAGATCTCTTGATGATGTGGCATGTATAAAAATGTTATTCCTATGGAAAGGGCTAATTCATGCTAAAGGCCTTTCAAAAAGGCATGTAGAAACCTACTACTGTGGATGGAAGCTCACTAAAGTGTATAAATATATAAATAGTTTAAGTGGATTTACTAAACATATCCTACCAAATAAAAACCTTAGTACAGATAACGGATTGCCTCTTTTTGAGTTGCTGGCCAATGGAGTCTCATAGAGATCTCCCCCCACAAAAAAAATTATAGGTTATTGCCAATTCTATTGGTTACCCTCTAGATTTTGACAGTAAGACCTTATTGCTGAAAAATATCAGATATTTGAGTCATAGAACATGGTGAAATCCAGCTGGTAGCTTCATCTCTATTTTCTAGCTTTCATAGTGCTGAAATGTAGCACGAATTTTAATTGGTCTTAATAAATAAAACCCGGAGTCAGATATTAGAGGGTAAAAACTGAAGGATCAGAGAAGGAAAGCACCAGCCATTAGAGAGTTATTTTACCTCTATCAATGCTTGGACTGAAGGGACGATTCTGTCATCAGAATCTGTCTCCACCAAACCTCAGACTGTTCAGGGCTTCTGTCTCCTCCCGCCTTACATTCCTCTTTCTGTCCAGCCATATCATTCCTGTTCCCACCTCCCTAGTACTTGAAATAAAGTCATAGGATCCCTAGTGCTAGGATCACCTTTGTGTGAGCTCTGTTTCCCTTTTAGACAGATTCAATCTTGTCTAATCCATGGTGGCCTTGAACTAACAGGGAT
>JAQHUG010000001.1:19435483-19451680 GCA_028555095.1 Dicrostonyx torquatus | reverse complement strand
ATAGGGACCATGAGAGAGGGCTAAAGTGGGGTTGGGAGAGGATGGGAGGTGAGCAGAGAAAAATGTATAACTCAATAAAATCAAGAGAGAGAGAGAGAAAGAGAGGGAGGGAGGGAGGAAGGAAGGAAAGAAGGAAGGAAGGAAGGAAGGAAGGAAGGAAGGAAGGAAGGAAGGAAGGAAGGAAGAAAGGAAGGAAGGAAAGAAAGAAGTGTGCTCGGTGGTCACATCCTGCCTACCCAGTTTCCTGCAGACGATTCCACTGAACTCTCAACTCCTTTCTGTAAAGGGATGCTGTAGGAACTGCACCATCACCTATAAGGATAGGTCAAAGGTTATAATGCTTGAAAAAGTTGCCTGGAGTCACCTTTTATGGTGGGGGCCAGGTGTGAAGCCTAGGTGTAAAGTCACATCCGTGTCCTTTGCTCTATATCTAAGAGAAGCTTGTGGTCAGCACCGTATGTGAGGCTAAGGGAGACAGCAGGAAAGCCCTGTTGGAGCAAAGTGTCTTGGCTCAGGATTGACTTTGGAGACAGCAGTAGCTGATTTATTTTGTGGTCCCAAGTCACAAGGTCCCAAGAGAGAGAATATCATAGTTCTTTTTTAGAATACATTCCTTTGGATATTCAGGCAAATGGCTGGATTAAAAAATCCTCCTGAGTCCCTTTAATGACAGCTCAGGACAACCTGTCCTGTGTAGATGCCAGAGCCTGAAGTAGGCTCAGGAATCCAGGAGATCAGGTGAAAAACCTGCGTCTCCACCAGTACATAGGAGCAGCTGCCCAGTCCTCAGGGGTGCCTGGAGAGGCAGATGGTATCTGGAAATACAAAGTGGTACGGGCAAGCTTGGTGAGCACTCCAGATTTTTCAGAAGGAATTGGGGGAACCCAGAAAAGACCCCTGCCCCCAACTGTAGGGAATTAGCAAGGCAAAGCAGGCAAAAGTTATTCTTCCTTCAGAAGCTGGCAAGATATGGCCTGGAGGGACTCTGGTTTCTGCAGGAAGCTCCCGCTCTCTGAATGAATCACTGGAATTCCAGGCCTTGTGCCTTCAGGCCTGCTGCAGCAACCCAGAACTGTGACTTCAGAAAACTGTCTACCCAGCTGGGGACAGGACATCAAGATAAGCAAAAGACCGGGGAACAGCTCCTAGCCAAGCAGCCATCATCTGGAGGCTAAGCACACTTTTCAATAAAAACTCAAAATCACCATTTTTCTTTGTTTACACCATCCAGCATGGGCCGTCGTGCGAGAGACACATTACCGCAGCTGTGACTACCCTCTGTGCATGCTCCTTGCTTCTTTCACAAAATGCAATTACCCCTCTCTCCACGCTTTTAGCCAAAGATAAAGTTGTAACAATTTAAAAGGTCAAAGCCGAGATCAAACTGTGTGTGTTTCAATCTCGATTTAAAAAAAAAAAATGTAAATTGGGCCCAAACTTCAAAAATAACAAGCCTCGTGGGTAGACGATATGTTCGTGAGAAGTTTCCCGTGACAAGCAAGCTACCTCTTGGACAACACGCCTTGCACCTAAGCACCAGATGTCACCTCCGAAGAGACGAGGTGTCTGCTGTGGACCGATGAGTGCTGGCATGTCACTGAACAGGAACGAGTGACTGGGATAGAAACATCACCGGTCCCCCAGCCCTCCGCAGCTGAAATCCACACTGTCTTCCGCACGATGACCATGACAATTTATCTGCCAATATTGGAAATAAATGCCTTGGTATGTTCCTATCGATCGCAGTTATTTTTTTGCTGACAGAAATCACATCTGCTAACTCCATCCCTGGGTATTGTGGCAGGGGGGTGGCTTCAGGGATGATAAATTCCACCATAAACTGTCCTGAAAAACGAGCCCCACTTGCATGGAAACAAAACACCTTCCCTTCCACCCAGTTGTTCTTCAACAAGAAATAATGAAGGAAAACGGGGCTGAAATGTGAACTGCAATTCTTAATGGCATTTTAATAGTTTAAATTAGGAGCCAAAGGCCTCTCGGCATGTGGCTTTGCATAAACATTGCCCTTTCGTGATATTAATTGGGGTAAGGAGAGATGTCAGATGGCAGGCAGCCTCTCAGCTTCCATAGAGCAGCAGAGTTTCCCAGAATCCCTCAGAAGGAACAGGCAGCCCTAGGAGCACCCACACACATGGTGGACAAGTATACACTGCCAGTGTGCCTGTCCCTGCCACTGCTGCATGTGTAGGATCATAGCAGATGGGATCTGACAATAGTCACATGACTCTCCTCAGCCACTACAGAGAGAGTCATCAAAATAATAAGATTCCAGAAGAGAGAGCCACCAAGGCCTGAGTCATCAGCTGGAGACGTTCCTAAGAGAAGGCAAGCTCAGTTCTGCCAGGGAGAGTGGATGGTTCATGTTCAGATCCACATGAGTGTTGTAGACTTGTCCTAAGGCAGCAGCATCTCCATCACTGTTCCAAATCCTGAGGACACGCTTGTAACCAGCACAGGTGAGGGCCACACTCTTTGTGAGTCCTCAGACTCGATCCTAGTCCAGGGAACAAGTCAGCGCTCGCCTGTGATCTCAGCACTTGGAAAACTAAGACAGGAAGAGTACAAGTACGAACGAATATAAACGACACAGTGGATGTTGGAGCAGCCTGGACCACATCATGAAACTCTCTCTCAACAAAAATAAAGAAAGAGAGTGGGGGGAAGGAAGGGAGGGAGGGAGGGAGGGAAAGAGAGAGGGGAATAGAAGGGAATGGAAGGGAAGGAAAGGAAAGGATAAGAAAAAGAAGAAAAAATTAGGGCACTAAAGTGGGTAAAACTGATAGTCGTGTGACTGTGAGGACCTGAGTTCAGATCCGCAGAACTGGAGTAGAAGCCAAACATCAACTCAAAGGTCTTCAACCCCAGCACTCCTAGGTGGAGACGAAAAGTAAAGACCAGAGAGCCCCCAGCACTTGTGGGCAGGTCAGCATGGCTTGTGGAGTGGAAACACATCAAAAAGTTCCTGTCTCAGAGGCAGAAAGGATGGATTGACACTTGATCTACACATGTGCTATGGCATATGTGCTCACACACACACATACACACACACACACACCAAAATGCATGCACACACACAGAACATAACAACAATAATAAAAGAGAAAGAAAGGAAAGCAGTGAGAGAAGAGGAGGAAGGGAGGGAAGTGTGAGTCAAGGAAAATGAAATTAGAAGATGGCTGTGACGGTGCGCGTTTATAATCCAAGCGCTCAGGAGGCTAAAGCTGGAGGAACGGCACTAATTCTCAAGGCAAGCCTAGACTGCATAACAAGACTCCTTCTCAAAAATGGGAGGTATGGGAAGGATCTTAAGGAAAGGGGGAAGGGAGGGGAGGGGAGAGAAAGGAAGGGAAGGGAAGAAGGAAATTAGGGAGGGTGCTTGTGGAATCAGAGGAAACGCTCAGAGAAAGGATAGAACACCCTGAGATGGCAGGAAAGGCTTCCCAGGCAAAGGATACTACTCCAAGTGGGTCAGTACCCAAACCCCTCCTTGTACCCCCACACAGGCCCACAGCCATGCAACATACCTGTACAGCCAACCAGATCTCCAGAGCAATGTGAGCATGCTCCGCCCTTGCCTTACTGGCTTATTGCTGTAGGTGTAGCGCCAGGAGATGGAAGGGCATGGATTCCCGGGAGAATGGGAAAATATCAATACTGTGCTCCATGCACACAAATGTTTACAGAAATCCCTCCCGGGCTCTTCATGGCTGCCACCAGTGGCGCCACATGAGTCACAGACAAATGGGAAGGTCTGAAATCTTTGGCAGACACCAGGCGGCTTGTTAGACTTCTGACGGATACTGAGGATTGCACACCTTACTGTCAAGGCAGCTGGTCTGGGTTAATCATAAGTTCTCCAAACCTCTCAAGATGGCCACAGGAGCTTCCCTCATAGATAATGGAGGGCACATAATTGGAGCTAAGGACTGTTAGCCTCAACAGCAAGAGTCAACAGGAAGACAAGTGGCCTCGGGCCAGAGAGCAGTTGACTTCCTCCACACAGGGTCTCTCACGGAGGAAATAGTCTTCCCTGGGGCATCCTGTAGTGTCATTTGGGTTTTTAGTGCTTAACCCAGAAGACTGGACAGGTTCTTATTTTTGTAGAACACAGGGTCAAGTCGAACCACTCATGGGGAAGCATGCTTCTGCTGAAATGGTCACTTGAAGCACACAAGAAGTCGGAGAGATGCTGGGTGTCTTTGCAAATCTTCCCCTTGGGGAGACATGTCTCCACAAGGTCTAGCAGGTGGCCTACTTAAGGCTCCTCTTGAACAGCAAAGAGACCCAAAAGCAGTGAGGTCAAGTCATCACAGTGAGGTCTATGCTATTTCTGTAATTGCAGCCCAGCTTGAAGCATTCAGGAATGGCTCCTGTTTTGTGGAATTGGTTCAAGGAAACTGCAGCCCCCAAACTGCATCTTAAGAGAACTAGATGGGTTCTTCCTCACTTTTCTCTCTCTCAAAAATCCTGAGTTTTTCTGTCTTCATCTGTCACTTGCCACCAAACACATCAAGCACGACATAAGAAAGTCTTTGTAGATAAGAACTGGGTGTTTTGATTTATATGATTGCTCTAACTACATTATCCACATGGGAAATTGTTGGCTAAATCAACATGATTGAATTGTGTTCCCAGATTTTCTCACCAAGCTGTGCAAGTGATTTTGATGAAGAACCCATAGAAAATGAAATAAAGACATCCTGCCCTGAACAGAACAAAATAGCTCTTGCACTGGCAGATTGGGCCTTGGCGCCCATAAATTACCTGCTGACTATGCACATAACCGCAGTGTTCCTTGGAGGAAAGGATCTTGACAGATGTATTACCAACTCATAAATTGAAATTTCGACCAAAGCTGTACATATGTGGCAACATTATTGTTTTACACAATGAAAAGTATAATTACTTAGACTGTGACGAGGCCAAACAACTGTGTCGGTCTGGTTTTTATTGCACGTGATTGAGCAATGAGGTGAGCAAATGCCTGGTGTGTTGGCCAGCCTGTCATCGCTAGAACAAATTCTGGAAACAATCAGGTCGCTGTGGTACAAGAGGGTTGAACCTCAGACCATATGCCTGCTAGGTGAGGGATCTCCAGCTAGATAACCAACCTAGAAAGAGAATGTGTTTACATGAGTCAGAGTTGTAGAGGTTTTAGTCTGTGGTGATTTGACCTCTCTGTTTCGGGCCTATGGCAAGGGAGCACGTGGTGAAACAAAACCACTCACCTCAGCCAGAATGAAAAGGGCAGAGACCAGGGTCTCACAGTTTCCTGAAGGACATGCACCTTTAATCTGTTACTTTTGTGTCTTAGTGACAGAAATATCTAACAGAAACCGCTTATGAGAGGACTCACAGTTCCAGAAGACCACAGTCTGCCATGGCAGGAAAGGGATAACTGTGTGTAGAGGCAGGAGTGTGTGAAGAAGGCTCCTCACATCATGGGGGTCCAAGAAGCAGAGAATGTGCTGGACCTAAGGTCAAGTTATGTGCTTCTAAGCCTACCCCCAGCAACCCATGTCTCCCAGCCACACCTCACCTTCTCATGACTCCACAGCCTCACAAAATGACACCACCAGCTGGGAAACAAACACTGAGAATGTGAGCCAGTGACAGACAGTTCAAATTCAAACTATTATATGTCCCATTATTTAAAGATCTCCAGTTATGCTCCACCCTTAAGGTTTCTACCCGTTCCCAATAACCATCAAGCTGGGAACAAAGGCTCTGACATATTCTATATCCAAACTAATAGCACTGTGGAGTTAGGGGCCAGTTTCTTCACGCCAAACTCGTAAATGGAGCATCGAAGTTAGGTTATCTTGTTTCGGGTGTCTTCTCATCTAGGCCAAACAAAAGTTTTGATTGACTAGTAGAGGAATTGTCAGAACAGTAAATATTCAGTAATTACTTGCTGCTACACAGTAAATGAAAATAAATATGTATGCCGCTGTGTTGTAGCTGTTCCAACGGCGGCATATATCTTGACACCTCACAGACTGCAAAAATAAATCCACAAGACAGGAGGAACTGAAAGAAAAAGGATGAAAAATGGCAGCAGCCAGTAAGCCCACCTGTACGGAGACAAAGAGGTTCTGTCAGAATGGCCAGATCCAGCTCCTTAGCCTTAATTTATAAATGCCATCCACCAACAAAAGGAGTCAGGGCTCCTGGGAGGAAGGACTGAGTCTGAGTCAGTAAAAGATGAACCTAAACTCTTTCTAGCTGTTAAGAATAAGACACCTTCAAACACTGATGGAGACGTGATAAGATGACACAGGAACCAAATGCACCCATCTGAGACAGTTTCAGCAGTAAAATAAGTAATGGCAGAAATGCATGATTCCCTCTAGGATACGACAGAATCCATTCATCCGGATACAAACACTAAATTGACAAATAAATGTGAGAAGAAAAGGCTCTGTCTTTGTGGAATATTCCTTCACATGGTGTGAATACATGTTGCTGTGTCATTGGCCAGGGGGTCAGCAAGTTGTAGTTGAAGTTCCATGCGTCGGCCCAGCAGAAGGGCATCCTCTGATGGGTCAGTCTCCATTAGGCAAGGACATGGACTACAGACCCTGGAATGTCTTTTGCTTCTGCTGTGCCTTTACGTGTTTTCTGCGGCTCTCTTTCTCTGATATCTAACATGGTGTGAGTGGATGTGGTGAGATCACCACTGTTTGTAATATAGTGTGTTTATCTCTTGGAAACATCCCATTCTACTGGGTAATTTTAGCTGTGGATTGTCAAGAAGATGACCCCTCCCTAAACTGTGCTGTCTAATTTGATAATAATAATGATATCTTATAGAGTTTTGATGAATAAGAATAAATACAAGGATATGTTTCACAGCCAGGGTCTGTGAGTCTCACCCAAGAAGATGCTGGACTAAGAAAAGGTACCAAGCAACGTGGCAAAGATAAGGGATATGGGCCAGTTTAAAAGTAACAGTTATCTAGCAACAAGCCTGAGCTATTTATTGATTGATAATTTATATTAATATTAAGACTCCTGTCAGTTATTTGGGAACTGGAGGGAGGTAAAGAAACGTCCACCTACACGTATTTACAGTAGAATTTCAATTAATAAATATGGAAGGGATGATAGACGTGGAACAATCGTTGTTTGACAAATACAGAAATAGCAATTGTTCCAGCAAGAATTATCAATGGGTACTAAATTAAATGAGTACAAGTGGATGGCCTCAGGGTATCTCTCCATTAAATACTTATGAGTTACATAGGGAAAGAGAGTAACGGTTCAGTGGAGAACCCTTGCAAGTACCGACAGGTTATCAGTTAACATCATCAGTTGGGGAACAACCTTAAATCTTATGTGTTCCCTGACACGAAGGATGGCATGTGTTCTTGATATTCATGTCAAAAAATGAAGGGCCTGTATTTAACCATCATGAGACATTAGACAAACTCTAATTAAGGGACTAAGCTTGGAGTAACTGGCCAGTAACTTTCAGCAGTATCAGAGGTCATGAAAAATAGAGAACAGACTTCTCCGCGAGCCTTTAGACAAGCTACTTCATTATTCATTTATAAGATGGGGCCAATAATAGCTGCCAGATCACCTGGCTCAGATAAAGACTACAAGAAATAATACATCAAGTGCTTTCTGGCACAGAGAGCTCTCATCATCTTCCTCAGCGTGACTATCCTTTTACTTAGGAAGCACTACTGACTGCCCCAGCAGATTCCAGTTGCTTGAGAGTGGTGACTCTGACCAGATTGGTCAGCTGTGGAAGAAGAATCTATCATCCATCTACTGACCTCTTGAATTATTTAAAACACAGACCTACTTTCTATAACAGAGACCCAAATTACCAGTAAATTAAGCAAGGCAGATTATTTTTGTCATGTACCCACCTAATCATGTATGGTCCATGACTCTTAAGATGCCCCCTGGATCAGGATCCAACTCTTGTCTTGACTGGAACTATTGCCAGAAGGCTCATGACACCATCCATATTCTAGCCATACTGTGAAGCAAAAAAGATCAGGAGGCGGGACATACCCCATAGCGGCATAGTCATGAGCCACACCCAGTGGCAAGGAAGGTTGTGAGATGTGGTCTTTATTCTGAGAGGCTAGGGGACTTAACACAACTTGGTGATCCTTTCACTGTAGATGACTGGAGAATGCTTTCAGGGAGCAACCAGCAATCCTGCTCACAGCTTCAGAACACTGCATGTAGCACTCCTGCCTGATTCTCTAACCTGGTCCTCACCCTTGCATGTTATATTATTCCTCTTTTTCCTTTCGGCACCTGAAGAGGTAAACGTTCCTTTCTATACCAAACCTTCTTAAGCTCTTGGCCACTTTCCAGCAGGGATCAGCTTCCCCTGCCCAGAACTTGTCCCAAAGTGGCATTTATCACACTGTACCTGAACCGTTTATTAGTGTTCCCACAATGTAAACTATATGACGGCCAAGAATAAAATACACCATGTCCCTAGGCCATTGTAGCACTTTTTATTTCTGTTTAATATGTGTACACACTTTCAAAAGTCCATATTTGAATTTCCAAGCTAATGCTGCTTTGGCTAATGAAAGAATATTCCTGGCATAAATATGACCACCTCACCCCGTATCCAGTCAGGTGGTAAAGAAAGCACTGGTAAAATCAAACCCTTTGCTTAGAAAGGAAAAGAAGCCAGATGTTGCATGCCCCATCCTGATGTTGCATGCCCCACGAGACCCTAGGGGTACTTGTCCTGTTCTTGGCTTGTGTTTACACCAACTGAGATAGGTTCCTGGTCCTTTCTTCGAGGAAATCAGCCAAAGATGGAGCTGCCTCCAGCCTGAAGTGGAGTGTTCAACCCCTTGAGTAAGAAGTTTAGGTCAACATCTCCATTGGTTGAAGATACAGCAGAGAAGGCTTAAGAACATGAAAAGCCTGTTTAATGTTAAAAGCCTTTAGGTTTTTTCACATCAGTTTCTGGTGTGGGAGGTCTTTTTGTCTATGTGTTGCTTTTATTGGTTAATGAATAAAGAAACTGGCTTGGCCTGGTAGGGTAGAACAGAGTTAAGCAGGGAGAAGCTAAGCTGAGTACTGGGAGGAAGAAGGGCAGAGTCAGAGAGAAGCGATGGAGCCTCTGGAGACACGCTGGGAACTTTAGTCGGTAAGCCACAGCCTTATGTTAGTACACAGATTAATAGAAATGGGTTAAATTAATATGTTAGAGTAAGCCAATAAAAAACTAGAGCTAATGGGCCAAGCAGTGATTTAATGAATACAGTTTCTGTGTGATTATTTCCGGGCCAAGTGGCCAGTAACCAACAAGCAGTCTCTTCTCCAACAGATTGGCGCCCAACAAATTTCTCCTTTGGTATTTTGTGAGCAGTGACAAAACTGTATGAGCCAGAGAAATGAGGTGTTTCACCTAAAACACTAAATTTCCTTGGTGTCCTACCCTTCCCTTTAGTTCCAAACCAAAATCTTAAATACACATTTGTGGATCCAGGTTTCATTTATTTAGTGAAAGAGACCGAGATGCTTCTTAGGCTGTTCCTCTTGTCCAGGGTTCAGATAAAAAGAAGGGAATGTGCAAACCACTGAGGCCTGACAGAAGAACAAGAAAAAAGGGATCTCCCGGACCATGGGAAGCCCAACACCACTCAACTGCCACACGGGGAGCCATCACCACACCTCCAAAAGGAGAATCTTCAGCAGCAATCACAGTGTGTTGAGGGTTCGCTCAAACTTCTCTGCAGAAATGAGTTCTTATAGTGTTAGGCCACCAGGAATGCTGTGTTCAGCAGCCTTAGGGCTTCCATCCCACTTGTTACCTTCAAACTACATAAATTCTGTTTCAGGACAGGTTAGAGTGGCACCAAGCAGATGAATTAGACTACCTTCTCACTTGGAAAGAGAAAACAAAGACTTTTCTCTCTCTCTGGAAACTCAGGGAAAACTGACAGGTAGCCAAGAACTCTTTCATGAAGAAGTCATCAACTGGGCAGATCATTCCGGACCCTTGGCCTGTGAGTCTGTGATGTCACTATCCATCAATGATCCTTAGACTTCTTAACACTTACTGGTTGTTCGATGGCAGGCTCAATGCAGAACCAGATCTGTGATCCTCAGCTGTCTCCCTGACAGTGACAATGTGCTGTCACATGAGCCCATGGAAATGGTCTTACTCTAGTGTATACACACATGCACCCACAAAGCCATGTCCTAATCCTTTCTATTAAATGTTTCTATGTATGTGCTATGCCTGATGAATGCCTGTGCACCACCTGAAAGCCTGGTCCCTGTGGAGACCAGAAGAAAGCCCTGAGTGCCCTAGAGCTGGAGTTACAGACCTACCAGCTGACATGCAGGTACAGGGAATCAAATCTTAGTCCTCTGAAGAGTAGCAGGTGCTCTTAACTGCTAAGCATCTCCCCAGCCCCTTAATCCTTGTTTTTTAAGAATATATCTTGAGGCACTGGAGAGATGGCTCAGTGGTTAAGAGCACCAGCTGCTCTTCCAGAGGTCCTGAGTTCAATTCCCAGAAACCACATGATGGCTCACAACCATCTGTAATGAGATCTGGGGCCCTCTTCTGGAGTGCGGGCATACATGGAGGCAGAATGTTGTACACATAATAAATAAATCTTTTTAAAAAGGCATTAAAAAAAGAAATGCATTAAGAATATACCTTGAATAAGATGACAGGCTCAGAGTGTTAATTTCCCAGCCTACCCTAGACTGACTGCACAGGATGTCTTCACAATGATTTGAGAGCCTGATCTCTAAAGAGCAATGCTCACGTGTAACTAAGCTTCATACATGTGTCTTTATTGGCAACGGGTCACTACAGGTCAGAGCTGTACTTCCAATTAAACAGGCAGCTAAGTCTTCTCTGGTCAGTCTATACCAAGCTGATTCAAAGTCACACAAAAATGTAGTCTCTTTCCCCATCCCCCTGAGAAGGACATTTCCATCAAAGTTGATCATTTGGTTCCAATTGCAGGTGATACATAATGATGATTCAAATTAGCAATTACATCCTAATTGTGCATTTGGATCGGATAACTTGAAGATTTCTTTGGAAAAAAAAAAGCTAAAAATAGAAAACCAAGAATCATTCAGTAATTACTCACACAAAAGGAAGGAGTTTATGATGCTTTCATTCTCATGTCAAATGACCACACCTGTCCTAGGCTTTGATTTGGCCGGAGTTACAGTAGCCATGTTAATCTAAATGAAAACAACTATCCACTCTATCAGGGAGATAGAGTTCAATGGTAAGTCCCCAGGGGAGAGAGCCTGTCTCAACCAATTACTAGCTGTTTGACCTTGGCAGGCTACTTCACCTCTCCGACCATCATTTGTAGACGCGCTTATGAGTAGTGGCAATCTCAAAGGCTGCCGTGCATATATTCAGTTCCTCGTGGTAAGGATTAAATAATGCATAGCTAGTAGCTGGACCCATGCAGAAGACCAAAGTTACAAATTACCATCCACTGGAGGTTAGAGGATGGATGAGTCTTCCATTTGTCCATTGTGAAATAAAAAGATACTTCTCGAAAGTGAGAGAGCCACCAGCCTAGCTGGTGTAAAAGGACTGGTATCTCTCCCGGGGGGAAAGAAAGCATTTTTCTGCATCCCACGCTTTGGATGCATTGAAACACTGTTCATTTGTTTGATTGTTTAACCCTGCTCAGGCTTGATATTATACAGTGTTCCTTATCTGTAAGAATGTAACCTTAGAAGCACACATGTGCATGCACGCATAGGTGCACACACATACACATTGCTTTCAATGGTGATAATCATTGTGGCCAAGCACAGAATATCTTCCATAAGATGTCCTGTTTAGTATGTAATAGCTTAACTCTGCAATTTATTGGAGTTGTAAACCATGTGATTGTCAAAAAATATATATAAATGAGGACACTTTACCTGCACAAAGAAACAAAGAAAAAGACCGTTGTGGGGTGGGAAGATGTAAGTTGGCACTGCTGGAATGTCCTCATCAGAGTGGTGAGGAAACAACCTTCCTGTACCGGGAAGTCACTGAAGCCTCTGCTATGGGAGTGAGAGGCGTCGTAGCATTTGCCATCCAGAGAACTGACTCACGCTCAGGCTGGAGGCTGGCAGAGCTCAAGGCCAGAGATCTGGAGTTATTTCAGGTGTCCCGAAAGGCCCAGAAGAAGAGCTGCTATTGGCAATGCCAGGGCTCTTCCCCTACAGGACAGTGCTGAGTCACTCATGCCCTACTTCCCGGCAGAGAGCAGCCATGGGGCCATGAGAGTGTTCCTCTCCAGTTTCCGGATTAACGCCTCACCTTCCAAGCTACAGAAAAGAAGTGACTCATTGTGTTTGCCCTGCATTTTTTAAATTTGCACAAGTCATTTCTGTCAAGTGTATGCGTATAAACGTGCACTTGTGAGTCTTAGATGGGACTCTGTCTTTGCATCCAAAATCCATCCATGGGTTATACTTGAGTATAAAACTCTTTCAAGTAGAAATATATTCTCAGTGGCTGAGTGGATGGGCTGAACAGAAATCGGAGAATTTTAAAGAGAAAGATCACATTGTCATTTATACACAATGGAGAGTTCAACAAATGGAACTTCGATCACCTGAAAACAAGCTCAGACACAAGCATGTTATACCTGGGGAGATGTCTTCACGGCTAAACTGCCTACCCTGTAAATGTGATGACCTTAGTTCAAATCCCAGACTCCATGCAAAGCCAGAATCTGTAGCATGTGCCTGGGGTTGTTCTGTCCCAAAAGCTCAAGGCCAGATAGCCTGGTGGATATGGTGCCAAAAACCAGAGATTTTGACTCAAAACAAGGTGTAAGGTGAAGACCACCACACACGTGTCCACATACATGTATTAAACATGTACAGACACACACAAATAAAAATCAAGATATTTATTATTTAGTGTTCTTACTATACTGCTTGTTTGCCTTCAGTCCTCCTAATAACACAGGCACAAAATTTTTTCTGATGTTCAAATTCTGGAGTCATCCACATGGCAAACATGGTACAAGACAGAAGCCCAGAATTCATTTAACATGAGTATTCCCTAGACTGTCACAGATACAGGTTTCCATTAGCCTTCCCCAGGCTCCCCAGACTGTAAGGAACCCAGTTAACATATCTAGAAGAAAGCAGGCACTCTGCCTGCTGCAGACTGCCAGTACACACGGAGCCGGGGGGATCCAGACATTCAGGGGCTCTTTTGCCTCCCTCCTGCCATAGGGAGGGATCAATTTCAGATTTCACACCCAGCAGTTAGAGCATCTGTGAGTACATCTATTCCCAGAGCCCTGTGAGCAGATAATCTCTGATGGAGCCTTTACTGAACTGGTAATCACCTACACAGCCTCTCTGGGCCAGATGTTTGCAAAATGAAGTAGACTACAGGTCACTGGAGCTGTCCTTCCCACGAGCGCATGAACCCCTGAAAGTCATATTAAAATGCAGATTCTGATGTAGAGTGAGTGAGGTCTAAGGACCTCAATTTGAGTCCCATTGCTGAAACCTGACACTATCCCACTCACAATGAAAGAAGCATAGGTGGAAGACAGACCAGGGACCAGGGACCAGCCTTCTGCTGGAGGCCCACAGAACAGGAAAAGGACCCTGTCTTACAGGAGGTTGGCTGTTTACCACACACTAAGTAAATTCTGCACTGAATACCACCCCTCACATCTCCCCCTGTAATAAGTAAGCTTGCTTCTAAACCTCAACAAAAATATCTACCGGTTCTTCATGGGCCATGTGTTCAACACTTAACCAAGCACTTTGGTCTTTGGATAATCAAGCTTCCAGCAAACCCTAGAGTTTGGAAGAACTGAGCACAAGACAGCAGACAGCATGGATTCCCACAAGCAAACCAGCCACTCCACAGACAGTTCACTCACTGCTGTGTGTGCGGAAGACATGACGTGGAAAGTGGGATTTAATTGCTCCCAAGGAGATTACCGGCACATTGGAATGTAGACCAGATCAACACACATCAAACGATTTGAAGCCAGTTACAAACGACTCTGCAGACAGGTGCACAGAGAAAAGAGACATGGCACATGGGATGTCCTAGCAGCTGCTGTAATGAGCTGTCTGGTGCGCTGAGACTTGAAGAGACTGAACAAATTGTAGGACAGCACATTGCTATCTTCATAAAAGGGGGGCAGCTGCAAGCCTTTGGCACCCATCACAATGACTGTCCCTTTTCTAACATGATCCATGACTGAAGTGTCCCATTTGGGCACCTAAGTCATTTGACGTCCTCACTTTCTTGTTTATCATGGCCATCTTCATTCCAACATAGCCCTCCTAACCCTTGATTAATAACATCTTCACCATCTCCCAAAGTGGAGGCTTCCCGAATTTTTGACATCACCACGTCTACAATTTGTTCTGCCAAAAATTATAGATGATCAATCTTTCATCTCCCACTGCTTCCAATGCTGCATCTCCACTGCTTCTCCATTATGCATCATCAGCTATGTGTCTTCTTGCACCCAGCCTAAAGCTTCATGATGTAACTAGAGAATAATTGACTAATCTTGCAATTTGTTATAACCACAAACGTCCAGGTAGCAATGCTGACAATGATGATGTTGGTGGTGATATCGTTTGTTAGTCCCAATTGAGTCTGACTAGAAGGCACATTTATTTCTGGTTCTGAGTCAATAAGTGTGCAATTTTATTTGACTTAACTTCTCTCAGTATTGCTCAAGGAAAGCTCCATCGGCATTTGCACAGGACAAGCCTTCGTTTTAAAAGACTGTTGGGAACAGAGCAAAAGACTTGGCACTGCTTTGCTAGCCTGTCTAAAATCCAGTACTATTCTATAATCATAGGAAAAAATGTCAGAGGTTCTCCTTCAATAATCTGCTTCCTCGACCAGATTGGCTTCAGGCACAGTCCTACAACCACTTAAAAACTGCTGGCTAGTAGAAAAAGAGTCACCCTGGCCATCCAAACTAAATCTACTCTGCATTCTGAACTCAAATAATCCTTAACTTCCCCAAGTCCTGGTCTCCCCTAAAAGAAAACTCATAGCAATGCTTTCACCTCATGTTTGCAAGTCTCAAATGATCAAATAAAATATTATTAGTGAAACTAATTGGTGAATTCATTAGGACTGTGTTTGACTCTAACAGGAAGCTGTTAACTACGGTTTAAGTAAAAAGTATGTGCTTTTCCGTACCACGAGACTAGTGGTTCGTGGCTGGTGTGGTGACCTCGTCAACAGCCCTGGTGGCCCTATCTTTCTGAAAACATCCTTTACCATCATGGCCGCATGTCAGTCAAAAGATTGACCCCCACTTCCATACTCAAATCTGCAGGTCATCCAGAAACAGGAAAAGGAAGAAAGATGAAGGAGGGAGAGAGGAAGAAAGAGAGAGAAGGAAGGGGGGAGGAGGAAAGGGGAAAAGGACAAAATGTGACATTTGAAAACTGCTCATGTTTCCAGCAGGCTTCCAGTTACACCTCCTTTAGTGTCATGTGATCGTTTCTAACTCCAAAGAAGGCTGGGAAATATTTTTGGATAAGCAGATTGCCTCCCTGAACAAAATTAAAGTTCTGTGGGTAAGGAAGAAAAAGAAAACGTATAGTAGGTAGGTGGGAAGCTGGCAGGATCCCTGATAAACAACAAAGTACTATGGACGCGTGAAGCAGAATGATGGTAAAGTCTTGAAAAAACACCTACCATGAAATATAGTACCTTCAAGAATTTTATCACAAGAATTCCATCTGGCACGCCGTTTATCTATATTACTAGAGACTAAATAAACGATGGTCATACATCCAATAGGCTTGGCAGCCCAATTAGCTAACAAGGCACACACCTCTGCCCACAACGCAGAGCACTCCTCGTGCGTAGCAGACTCTAAAGCAAATAGCATCTGATTATTCGTGGCAGCCAGAGAGTCATAATAAAAGTGCACACGTGAGCATAAAGACTTTGTGGGTTTGCGACCACCTGGCATCTGTTTCACATGTATCTAATCGTTACAGCCCATCTTCCTGCAAGAAAGGCCTTCCCCCACATGACACACAGGTTGATGGGACTGTCAACCAAAGTGCCCTCCTCAGGTGCCAAAACAAGCACCTGAGTCAACCTCGAACTCGGTCTTCTGGTGCGGGACAATTCTGTCAATCATGTTTTAAATAAATGCTGATTGGCCAGGCAGGAAGTATAGG
>JAQHUG010000001.1:19416427-19433397 GCA_028555095.1 Dicrostonyx torquatus | reverse complement strand
AGTAAGAAGCCTGAGATAATGGGCCAATCAGTTAATAACCTAATGTAGACTCTCTGTGTGATTTTCTTTGGGGCTTGCTGGCTGTGGGGTACTGGGTAGGACAGAAACCCCAACAAGCGGACCCTCATGTTACAGTCTTCCAAGATCTCTTGAGTGTCTGAAGCAAGGTGTGGGAGAATAAAAGAAAAGGAGAAGGGAGGGTAGGAGGAGTGGGTAAGAACAGGAAGAAAGGTGGGAGAGATAGAGGGATAAGGAAAAGAAGAAGAGGGAATCCAGCTCACCAGTGGGCTCCCCCATCTGTCCACATGTTTTCCTGTTCTCCTCTAGCGATTTGAGTCAATATGATGTTCTCTGAGTCCCTCTGAGGTTTCCAGGCAGACTGTGTTGGCCCCCAAAACCTCCAGATGTGTCCATTAATTCATTAAGAAATACTGGAGCTGCCAAAAGGCTACAAGAAATCTAAAAATAAAAAAACTTCCAGATCACAAGACAAGGGTGGCACATGCCTTTAATCCCAGCACTTGGGAGGCAGAGGCAGATAGATATCTGTGAATTTGAGGCCAGCCTGGTCTATAAAGAAAGTTCCAGGATAGCCAGGGCTATTACACAAAGAAACTGTGTCAAAAATCAAAATATAAAAAATAAAAATAAAAAAACTTCCAGACCACCAGAGAGCTCCTGGTCAGAACCTCACGCTATGGTGTCTAGCTTGTGACTCTTCTCTAATGAGAAATGCGAGTCTGAGCACAAGATTTATACCTCCACATCTGTGAATGACAGCAACACCACCACATCAGCTCTTATAACACACCAACATGCTTCAACCTGGCTTCACCTGTGCCTGCCCAATGAGTTCCTCATGCATTGTCTTAGCTTCTGATCAGGCCTTACCCCTGGAGCTGTGTCAAGACCACCTCACCATTAAGTGAGGTTGCCTTTTGCTCAGAGTGGGAGAGACTTTGTCCTGATCTGTGAGAACCAACCCTCCATAGACAGACTCCAGTTCTGACAACCACCTTCTCTGGCCTGTGTTCTGCCTTGGTGGAAACTGCGCAGCACACAAAACCATCACTGAGGTCTCCTCAGGGACTACACTATGGCTCAGCCAGGTGAACAAGTCCCAGCAGGACAGCTGTTCTTTAAGTCCCTGGCCATTGTCTCCTCTTCATGGGTATCATAATCATCTCCAACATTCTTTATTTTTTTTTTTTTTTGGCTTTTGGAGACAGGGTTTCTCTGTAGCTTTGGAGCCTGTCCTGGAACGAGCTCTTGTAGACCAGGCTGGCCTCAAACTCACAAAGATCCGGCTGCCTCTACCTTCCTAGTGCTGGGATTAAAGGCGTGCACCACCACCACCCGGCTAGGCTCCAACATTCTGTCATGTCCTTATTACTCCTTCTTTATCCAACCCCAAAATTTCCCACCCAGGCTTTCTGTAGAATTACCTTCCTCTCCCAAAATGGCCTATTACAGAGTTTGCTAAATAAAAGCCATTATAAGAGAAATTTTGACCTGTGCTTAAAATAGCAATCACTACTTTCTTCTGTTATGTATGAGTGCTTCTCCAAAGATACTGGCACCTCATCAAAATGCAACAGGTACTCAGGGTGCATCTCTCAGGGAGCATTTGGCTGGAACTGGGGTTGTGGGTGGGGGCTTGCTAGTATGTTGTCAACACTTAAACTGTGTGACCTCAGATGTAGTAAAAAAAAAAAAAGGAGTGGCTTGCCCCTCACCAGTGACCTTAGAAATGACCCACAAGGAGATCACTGACTCTGTACTGATAACTGGGGAACCTGCATAGGGCTGAACTAGGTCCCCTGAACACAGACAATGGTGTGGCTTGGACAGCATATTGGGCTGCTGGCAATGGTACCAGGTTTTAGCTCTCATGCATGAAGTGACTTTGTGGAGCCCATTCTCTATGGAGAGATATCTTGTTCAGCCTAGGCATGGGGTGGGGGGACTTGGTTCCACCTTAAAGAGATGATGGGACAGACTTAGTTGACTTCCCAGGGAGGCCTTACCCTCTCTGAGGAGCTGATGGGTGTTGGGTGGGGGGAAGTGGGGAGCAGGAGGAAGGGAGGGAGAACTGGGATTGGTATGTAAAATAAATGGATGAATAAAATAAAAAAAGAAAGAAATGACCCACGTGAGCCTGTGTTCCCTTCTGCCAAATGAGACCCATCATGTCATCTGTCATATGGACTCTAAAGGACCCTACTTACAGGACATTTGTGCGCAGTGCCTGGCACACCATCATCCTGGACATTTGGGGCATCTGAAAGTGAAATGGGAACTTTGATAGGATGTCACAGAGAACACTGCATATTAAGGAGTCATTTGGGAAATATGAAAACATAAATGAAAAACTACAGGCGGCTGAGTCTTAGTCTCCACAAAGGGAACTCCCAAGCCACAGCCTTAGGAAAATAGTGGCCTCACCAGTTATTAGGGCTGGTTAAATAGCTGGGCTAAAAAAAGGAGATGTGGATGTTAGCTCAGAGATAAGATGTGTTTTGGTTTTTGTTTTGTTTGTTTGCTTGCTTTTTCATTTGCTTATTTGGTCTTTTTGGGTTTGTGGGTGTTTGTTGTTATTGTTTTTGTTTTTGTTTTTTGAGATAGGGTTTCTCTGTGTAGCTTTGACTGTTCCAGAATTTACTTTGTGAGGCCAGGCATGGTGGCATATCCCTTTAATCCCAACATTCCAGAGGCAAAGGCAGGCAGATCTCTCTAAGTTCAAGGCCAGAGTAAGTGCCAGGATAGCTAGGGTTGTTACACAGGGAAACCTTGTCTTGGAAAAAAAAAAAAAAGACATGTGTCAACACTATCAGGGCTGTTTTTCTTTTAAAAAGGTAATAAACCAACTCCATTCTTCATGTAGGTGCTGAGCACAAAGATGAAAACATGAAATATTTTAATTCTTCTTAGGCGCTAGTACAATCCTAGAGAGACTGAAAATTTGCCAGAGTAACTGGGACATCTCAAAATAGCATTGTAACATTTAGACCTCAATGGTTCTTGAAACTTGTTCCGGTCCCTGAAATGCTTAAAAGATGCTCATATTGGCTGAGCCCTCTATAGGTCACAAATGCACAATAGCAACCTGCATTACAGTGACACTCTTTCCTGTGGCAGACTTAAAATTATCATTTTGTTTGACTATAATTCACGTGTTACTTTTCCATGGAGGAGGGTTCAAATTTGTCTATTTCTGTTTCAAACTTAGTATGGAAAAGACTGCCATCTAGATCCTCCTTGGGAGTTAATGTGCTATTCCTTTTCATCCACATTAATTCGTCCTGCTTTCTTAGCTTCTGTTAGCTCTGCATCTGAATGTTGAGATCCGGAAGAATACAGCTGTACAGAGTCTGACGCTATTTGACAGAGCATTTGTCCCCAAATTGTCCTGTTCTGGTTTCTTGGGTTGAATCTTTTATTTAGCACTCCCTTAAGAAATAGCTATGTGCACAGAATCCTTGGTCCGAGGGAACACAAACATATACTAATAAGATCCCGTCCCTTCCCTTCTGATGAATCTTTCCTAAGGGAGGAAAACAGGCCTACCAGCAAGTGAGTCCAGCTTTCAGTGAAACATACTGGCAGATCTGTACACAGTGTGGCAAAGGAGACGAGACATTTCTACATCTTGAAGCAGGGTTGGTAATATGTAAAAGCTTCAAAAGATCCAGGACCTTCAATGGTGAACAAGAATTGACAAGTAAGGAAGAAATCTTAATGGTGCATGCCTTCAAACCCACGAGACTGAGGCAAGAATTTCAGCCCACCTGGGTTTCATAGCTGAGTCCTTGTACAACAAAAAGGGAAAAAAAGGAGGGAAAAGGAGAAGGAAGCAGGGAGAGTAGTAGAGACTAGAAAATATATATATATATATATATATATGAATGTCTCAAACCTATCATAAAAATAACCTCAATCAGCTGTACAGAACTCAGTAAAGAGGTATACCAGTTGGCTTAGTACACCTGATACCTTTGTCCTTTGGAAACATTGTAACCTGAGCTTTGCTTTTCCATGTTTGGATGTTGTTTTTATGCACACTAAACATACAGAGAGAGGTCTCTATGCAAGTTCTAGAAGAAAGGAAATTTGATTAGCAAAACTTGCCAGTTTCCTTGTTCTTCATCCTACGTGAGACTTCTGAGCTGCTCTTGTGAAAGTGGTCACAGAACAAGTCCTTGTTCTGTCGGTCTTCAAGTGGATGACCTTGAGTGTTCTCAAGCTCCACTGACTTGACTGAAAGGCACTGCCAGTAACTTCCTATCGTCAGCAAGGGGGTTTGTCATGTGCACACTGAGTTACTCAGAACTTCATCACCAGAGTGTCCTTAGACACCTTTGCTTTCGTGATTGTCACATGTGGTAACTCCTGCTTCTGAAGTGTCCCTTGCACCAATAGTTCCTCTTCTCTCACAGCTAGACATGCTGTTCCCTGCATCTGAAAGCAGGAGCTCTAGAGACACACAACCAGTACAACTGCATGGCGCCACATGCTTAGGAAGGCTTCACGGTTGGTTTAATCTCCTGGGGCTGTCATCTTGAAAGGCCTACTCGTTTTGTTAACAAGGAGAAGCCGTTTTAATTTTGCGCTGAACATTGCAAACTATGCATCTGCTTCCATCCAGAAGACAAACCCACTTCAAGGTGAATTTCTACAAAGCCTTGTCCATACACCTGACATGGGAGCCCTCACACAATGTTTCTGAGTCCAACTGTGTTACAGTGATTACTTTAGCCATCATTCTCTTTGCAGAGCGACTGTCACAACCATGGGAGTTTAAGTAGCCCCCAAACACTTTTGACATTTTTTTACAAGTAACTGATTTGACCAAATGTTATGTTTTGACTTTGACTACACTTTATCATCCGATTAGCAACTGTATAGATCAGCCTTCCCCCTTCAAGTTTATAAACACCGGCACCCCAAACACTGACTCAAAACTTTCCCATGGCACAGACTTAATGTGTTAGGTCGAATTTAACATCGTCTTGAGCACAATCCAATCAAGGATATGCAGGGACTTGATAAGTGCTAAGCCTTGTGACTTCCGTTATTAAAGACTCACACCAGACCCTGCACCTGAGCCGGTCAGTAGCTCTTATGTGAGCTACAAAAATAACAGCTGAATATCCACAAGAGAGGGAAGTTATTTTTCTTAGCCTTGACAATTTGAAAGGGCTCTCCATAAGGTGAGTGACAAAGGGGGATCTGTAAACTCTGAATTCATCTCCGGACAGCCCATCACAGCTCAAGCCATTTCTTCCTTTGTAGCTGTCACTTTGTACCTATCCGCATTGGAGCCTGACATAGAACTGCCATGGTTCTGATACAATGATTGCTCACTGACTCTCCAGGGGCCTGAGATCAAAAGTGAGCTCATCACATACTGTTAGCAGATATTAAGGCATTCTCTTGAGGGCCAGGGTTGCAGTTCAGTTGATAGAGTACTTACCTAGAATGCACAAAGGCCCCAGGTTCGATCCTCAACATTACACAAAACAAGCATGGTGGTATACAATGATAAGCTGAGTATTTGGGAGGTAGAAACAGGAGGCCAGAAGCTTAAGGTCACTCTTGGCTGTTTAATGAAGTTAAGTCAGTCTGAGTCATATGAAAACCTTTCCCCAAAAAGAAAAAAAATGACCTGGGAATATGACTTCATCATAGAGCGCTTGCCTTGGTCCTGCTAGGTTCAATCCTTAACATCAAAAGAAGAAAGGAAGAAAGGAAGAAAGTCTCGTGGTGAAGACCCCTTAAAGACAGTTCAGGAACTCCAGTATAGGGTATTGCATGTGTCTGTGTGTTGAAGGGGGGTGACAAGAGACACATCATCACGAGTTACCATATCTAAAGTGACCCACGTCTCATTTCTCTTTCTCATTCTGAATTCATGTCTAGAGACTGTGTTTCAAACATGATCTTTATTTAATTGCCCAGTTCCCAGGGAATATTAACTTGATAGTCTCATCCAAATTCACATTCATTTCGAACCAACAGCACAATCCAGCCACAGCTATACAGTGCAGGACTGACTGTAGCCAGGCTGTGAATTCCCCGGGAGCAGGGAGCCCTTGTCTCACTCGTATCCAAAGCTGAACAGACTTCCCGACAGCAGCCATTGCTCTGCCCGGCCACAGCTTACACCACATTTTATCAGTCTATGCATCTACAGCACTCAAAATAGTAAACATTAGTTTCTTCAAAACAAACTTCACAGACCACACCTAGGCACCTGGGCAATTCTGATCCGCAGTTACATGCCAGATCCCTGCCCTCCTGGGTTCGTGCAGTTTGGAAAACAAATACTGAAAACTGAATTCCTTATTTTTGAATTTGCCTCTCTGCATTCATCAGTTCTGCAGTTCTTTTTAATTCCCTGATGGGAGTTAAAGAGCTGGGTCACCTTGGAAACACCACAGGTGTACCATTGCCTGATGCATCCATCTACTAGAGCCTGCAGGCCATGGCCTCACCCAGCAGCCTGGCTCCGGCACTGTACAGGTTAACATTGGCTTCTCCTCTTTCCCTCTAAACGTCTTCAGTATCTGATAGTTACACATTTCATTCACTTATTTAACAAATATGTATCAAGCCCTCAATGTGGGTAAATACTGAAGGGCACAGATTTGCCCCAGTCCCTGTTCCCAGGGGCAGTGTGAATGCAACCTTTCATTGGCTCTGAGATTCCTGAAACTCAAGCACCCAGCCTGCACCTCTGTCTTGTTCCAGACTCCTATTTGTTGACTAGATGCACTGCCTGGACTTCATTCTCTAAACGGAGCTTCCTAATTAACAAATACATTCCAAAGTCAAAGGGCTACGCCAGGCATGTCACCAGTCAGGCAGAACTCACAAACAGAATCTCTGACAGATAAGCTGCTCTGAGGAAAATTTCCTCCCGCTGATGGACATCCTGCCAGGTTGGGCAATACGAAAGGATTGCTTTCATCCACGCGGCCTCAGAAATGGTCACAGTTCTGCTGCAGTTTGTTATGGCATAGGTCTGCTTGCACCAGGGCTGACAGGAGCTTGTTAACGCCAAAAATGCTTCTCCGAGCTCTGGCAGCTAAATGTCACCGATATGACTATCTCAGCCTCTAGTGGGAACAACACCCATCTCACTTTCCTAGAATGCAGCGAGGTACAAATCTCCAGGAGCAACAATTCACCTTTTCAAATTGCAGAGCCCAGGAGTGGCAGAGTGGAGAGAATGCAGCTGCTACAAAACAGGGTGAATACAGAGAGAGCCTCTGCAAACAGAGGAGGGGAGAGCTGTTGGGGTTGGCTGAGAATTTCCTCTCAGCAGAGGCCATGAAGGCTCCACAAGCTTCATGGCTCCGTATAGCATCTAGGAAGCTTTTAAACACAAGATCCAAAAACTTAATTCCACCCTAGGGCAGTTCGAGTCGCTGGAGATGCTGGAAAAGACTAGAAGGGAGCTGCTTAAAAACCTTTGGCTCAACCAGAAATGAATTTCACTGTAGCTGAAAAGAGCTGGTTCTAATACCACACAAAATTTGTTTTTAAATGGTTATTTCACCCAGAATCATTGTTTTTTAATGACACTACTCTAATTTGCTGCTAAGTCTTTTTCATCTATAGTCACCCAACATTAATATTTATTTTGTTCATTTAATTTTAAAGTATTCTTAAATTAGAACTCTTATAAAGATTCCCCTACTGCTGAAGGCACTACCATAAAAAAAAAAAAACACTATGGAAATCTTGATCAGTGTTACAGTAGCTGTCTAGCTCAGTCACAAGACACGGCAAACAATTTTGGTAGATTAGGAAATAATCATTCTAAGACACTTTTTTTAAAAATGGGCTTCTTCGTCTTGGATTTCACATTGTAATGATAATTAAACTCAAGAATCACCTCATGTTAAAACATTTCCTATGTATATTTTATCTTTCCTTTTTAAAATAAAATCCTCAGCATTCAACCCACATTTGTTGGCTTTCCAGAATCTCATAATAAATTACCATAAAATAAAGCTGCAAGAAAACTGGGCTTGTACCGTATTTAATATAATATACAATATACAACTATACTGTCTGTTTTTCCTATTTGGGTTTCATAATTTCTTAACACAACACTATACAGAATACTTCAGCACAATATGAATTCAGGACATGGGAGTATCATAACCACTGCTGGGAAATTCAATACCGAATCTCAAAATCCCAGAGTAATTCATTTTTATCTCTTCCTCAGAATCCTCTTAGTATCTTAAAATTCTTAGTTAGAATCCTACACTGTCTGCAGCATGTACTTTGTTTTGCAAATTTACCTTTAGGAAAATAAAGGGAACACCATAACTCCTGGACACCCCAAGTCTCCAGCAAACTATTTCAAATTCCCGTCCTTTAGTATTATTGGTTTGGATGGGACATGAGGAGGAAGGAAAACCTGTGGGTGTCCACCTAGTCCTCAGTACAACTTTGCCTTAATATGCCTCTGGATACTGTGTCAAAGACATAAACACTCCAAGCGGATATTTCTGTCATTCCACTAACTACAGAGATTGCTGCCACCACCACCGAGATTGTTCAATTTATAAAGAGGTATTTAAATTAATCGAACGACCGACAAAATATATATATACATATGCCTTTAAATTTTCCTTTTTCCTTTCTGAGCCAACTTCAGAACAAAAACACCAGTCTCTGCTTCAAGCAGACCTGTCTCAACTCACAGTACAGTAGTAACCAAAACCGAATGCCTTCAAATCTCAAGGGCTTGTTTCTTCCTTTCTCTCCTCAAAGCTGAACAGGAAAGTAGTGTGTGCTCTCTTCTCTGCCCTGCCTGGTTTTGCCTGTGAAAGATTGCTTCTATTCCTGGGCAGCTGGCAGGCTGCGGCTTACATGTGAGGAAACAACTCCCAGTTATTATGAAGGCAGAGGCTTCTCCCAGCTTAGCTGTCCCCCAAGTAGGTGGCTGGAAGTGCAGGGAGAGGAGGGGAGCAGAGGCCACCTGAAGTTACCAAGTAGCACTGGTAAATCCAGAGTAATGGAGGCAAATATAAAAAAAGAATATTATTTATTATCTTTATTAATACTCACATGTCACCTTTGCTGTTTTACACAAAAGTCTACTTTTGAAGGATGCCTCCTAGGTTTGCCAGCCCGGTGGGGGGCTTTCTGCTCTGGGACCACTTCCTCTTCTCCACCCACCCCATTCCACATCCAAATTAATCTTACACATTCACAGATACCACAAAAAAATTTGTAAACAAGATTTGGGTTACTGGAACTTTGATTTATCGACATTCCACTTCAGTATGGAAGGGAGGAGGGAGAGGATGAAGAGGGGAGAGGGAGAAGAAGTAGGGGGACAGGACAATTTGTCAGAACTTTCAAGTCTTGCCTTTTCTAAGGGGTGTGTGTGTGTGTGTGTGTGTGTGTGTGTGTGTGTGTGTGTGTGTACGCGCACATGTGTTGAGGCTGTTCCTTGAAATTCACTGACTCAAAACGTTGACAGCAAGTGCCGGTGTGGTTATTTATATTATATATCTATAATAGAATATGTGGGCTTCCTCAGCTTGGGTCTGGGCTGTGTTTGTTTAAACACAACACCATCCTCTTGTGGGTGTCTCCAGAGAGTGTCAGATCTCTGGGGAAACCCTCTCAAAGCCGGGGCTTCCGAAGCAGGGTCTTGCTGAGGTCTTTGACCTCTTCAGGGCTGTTGACCCGCTCATAGCCCAGCACTGCCATGGGTTGATAGCAAAACTCCTCCACCTGCTTGATCTGCTGGAAGGTGAGTGCAGTCCGCCAGGCATTGGCGGCCTGAGTGGCATTGCGAGCTGACACCACGAAAGGCTTAGAGGACGAACCGGAACCACTGGTCATGTTCAGGGCAAACTGCTCCATTTCAGGACTCACCAGAAGCCCCACAAAGTCGTACACCCTCCGTAGGGTTTTAACCGGGTCTCCCACCAGATCCTCGTACCTCACCACTAAGTAGTGCCCCTGTAGCCAGTCAGGCGGCTGCAGGGCTGTCTGCAGCGTTTTGGCCATACTGTTGCAGATGACCTCCATTGCGCCCAGAGCATGGTAGTCTGCTGGTCCACCCATACCCTCCTTCTTGGCACCCAGCTTATGGCCAGCGGCCTCCAAGAAGGGCATGCGGTGGGCTCTAGGATCCCGGCTTCTCACCACCTGTAGGCTTTCCCGGATGAGGCCGTGGCGTGAGCGGATGCGGGAGCTGGCAACCGCGCGAGGATCCCGCACCAGGTGGATGACTTTGAGGTCCAGGGCTGGATCTCGAAGCAGGGGCGCCAATACAGCCACATCGAAGACGCGCACGCCCTTGATAACCAGTGTGCGATACTTGCGGCACTCCTCCTCGAAACGTGCCAGGCGTTGAGGTGGGCACTTCTTGCACACGCGGTCGTCCACCAGCCCGACGACCTCCTTGCGGTAGGCGGGACAGAGTGGCGAGGAGCACACCACCTTGTTGGTGGCTGCCCCAAAGATGCCCAGAGTGGTGAGGTTGCGCCCCCCACTGCCGGCGGGACTATACAGCTGGAAAACCGAAAGATCGCAGCGGTACAGAGCGCTCAGCATGTCCCGCGCTGCCCCCTGCAGAGAAACCGCGTCCCCGGGGTACAGTTTTTGCCACACGTGCCACACAGGCTCGTAGAGGAAGAACACCTCAGGGTTCTGATTGAAGAGCTCGCCGAAGAAGGACGAACCGGAGCGCCACGTGGTGAACACATACACCAACTGCCGCTTGTCCCCTCCACCTCTGGTGCCTCGGGTGCCATTGCCTGGAGAGGCCGCAGCTCCTACAGCCCCCGGCGCGGCTCCGGGAATTGCCCCCACGCCGGCTACGGGAGGGCGGTATGGAGTACGGGGGTCCATGCGCGGGTGAGCGCGGGGTGGCGCTGCGGGAGGCGACCCCGGCCGTCCCCAGCCGCCCCCTGTCGCCCCCGCCGCGGCACCCAGAGGCCCGTCGGGGTTGCACTGCTGCAGCGGCTCCTTATGCCACTTGTAGTCCAGAAGGTTGAGCATCGTGAGCACCAGCAGCAGTGCGTAGCCCGCGCACAGCACCAGCGCCTTCCTGCGAAACACCTTCATCCCGAGCGGGGAAGCAGGCCAGCGGCGTCCTGCGCGCCGGGGCCACGGCGAGAGCAGGGCCCGCTGCACGGCGGCAGGCGCAGCCGGCAGCGGCCGGGGAAGTGCGCCCGGGGGCAGAGCTCGAGGCGAGCTGCGGCTCATCACAGGCACAGCCGGGGCCGGCGGCGCGGCGGAGGCGGCCCTGCAGCCCGGGAGGGGGACGCTGCAGGCCGGCTGCGGGCGCCGGGACTGGGGCCGCCGATCCGAGGCGGGCGCGGCGGCAGAGGCGGCTGGTCCCCGGCGCCCAGGGCTGGCTCTCCCATGGCAGCGGCTCCAAGAAGGACCTGCGAGGGGAAGCAGATTGAATGGGTAAGCCTAGTCTCCCGCCCAGATGCCTCCTCCGCCTGAGTAACGCCCACCCCCGGGTCTGCGGGCTGCCCCCACTTACCTGGAGCAGCGGATGCGCCACAGAGCGTCCCCGGGTCTCCGATCGGCGGACTGTCTAGCTAGCGCTCTTCTTTCTCGGTGTCCGTCCGGTTCTCTTCTGCCGGGGATCCCCAAGCCTTCGAGGGAGCCGCGGGACCCCGCTTCCCTAGCCCTAGGCAGAGTTTCCCGGCAGCGGGCGCCCTGCAGCTCAGAAGGGGAAACTTTCACCGGGCCCAGAGCCCTGCTCTGCACTCCACTGAGCGCGGCGCGTCCCGGCTCCAGCGACGTCTCCCCCGAGTCTCTCGGGACCGCAGCTACCCTGCTCTGGGGTACGAAGCAGGCTGGAGGCGACAGTGCGGAGTAGCTTAGATAGGTCCCAGCTCCAGGCTAATCCGCTCTCCATCGCTCGCACTCGGCCTCCACGCAGCGAACCTTCCCATCCCTCCGGCGGTGGCGGAGAGAGTACAGCGCGGCCCCGCAGCGGCCGCTGCTTCTTCCATCACCCGGAGGATGTCCGGGCAGACGGTTCAGGCGAGCCCCGGCGCTCCGTGGCCACGAACTGGCCCAGGAGGACCCTGGACATGTAGCTGGAAGCAAAAAAAGCGGGACCCTCCCCGGCACCTATTGCTTCTGTCCAACGAAGTCCCGAGGCAGAGGAAGCCCCCGCCGCGACCGCACTAAAGCGGCGCCCGGGAGGATGCTGCTACCCGACTCCCCCTACGCCGGGCGCCTGCAACGCGCTCCGGCCAGCCTCTGCGCGGCTCCTGCCAGCCCGCTCGGGGTTGGTGCGCGCCGCCGTCTGTCGCCCCGGCTCCTCCCCTTCGCCGCGCTACCCCCCCTCCTCCTCCTCTGCCTGTCCCACACCCTCCCTCCTCTCAGCTCCTGACTCCCGCCGCCGCCTCCTTAGGGGCTGGAGATGCGACCCGGTTCAAGGCGGCGCCTCTCGGGCCGCCATCCGCGAGTCACAGAGCTTTAGGTCCTCCCGGAGCCTGATTCGCGGCTCTTCTGCACAGCCGGAGACTTGGGTTCTCAGCGGCTGCAAGACTTACTCGGCTCCAGTGTTCGCTTTCTAGAAGAGTTGGCGATAAAAGTTTGGGCAGAAATCCCCCGTTCGTCCCCAGCGGTCAGCACTGGTGTCCCCTCCTAAGGAGGAAGCAGCGCCGCCAGGCAGCGCTGGGTATCATGAGAACACAGTTTTGAGGCTTCGACCCCGCTGCTCGCCCTTTCCAGTTGGCTCGTGGTTTCTCCCTCAAGGAGGAAGTAATAAATCTTTCTGGCCCCAGGGTCACTGAAGGGATTCAGAGTGTGCTCTTAGGCGCCCTATCCGAGTATCCCGGACTTGGACAAGGCCAGTAGGTTTCGATGACAACCCCTCCCCCCCACACACACACACACACTTACCTCGCCAGGCTGATGCTCTAGGCTTGCGCTCCTAGCGGAGCTTCCACCTCTGCTAACATCCTCTGTGACAGGGCTGCTGGGGGAGGGGTGCACGCTGTTTTTTTCTAGTAAAATACTTTTCGGGGCCCCTTGACTTTAAAGAGGAAGAACGAGATCAAAGAACTTGATCACAACAGAAAACGTTCTCGGTCGTTTAAAGTTACCTTTTTAGTTTGATCTCCGTTGGCTTTTTTTAACTTGTGAGAGAGCACCAAGCGTGAACCATAGACCCAAAAGTAAAGTGGAACAGCTACAGTAACCCTAGGTGATGGCAGGATGAGTGAGGATTTGAGGGCAACACAGGAAAGATTGTACTCCCGTTTCCACCTAGAAGGCGGGCGGAAAGGTGAGTCTTTGTGGTCCTGAGATTCAGCCCTGAGGTAAACTGCGGATCACTGGGAAGCTGATTGCCCCTGTCCCTTCGAAGCTTTCACAAGTAAAACACAATTACTGCAAAATGATCATAATCCATCTGGAGCAGCCTCCCTAGGCCTGAAGATCCTTCTAAGTCCATTGATGACATGTTTCTTCCAGGAATCATACAGAATATTCTGGGTACAAGGATTGTTGGAGGCGGGGGGGGGGGGATGACAAGGATATGTTCTGTGGCTTTAACTAGTTTCGTTTTGGTTTGGTTTAGTTTCATTTTGGTTTTTTTGCTTTATTTCGTTTGTTGTTTTGTTTTGTATGGGTTTAGTTTCAGGCTTTAAAAATTAAAAATAGCATGATGTAGGATCAGCGAAATGATTCCTTGGTTAAAGGCTCTTGCACCCAAGCCCGAGATCTGAATTCAAGTCCTGGAATGCACAGGACGGAAGGAGAGGACAGATTCTTACAAGTGTCCTTTGAGGTCCATATGTGCTCTCTGACACATTATGTCCCCGTCCCTACACACACAGACAAGTAATACAAAATGTTAATGGTTTGACTTGGTTCTGTTTTCCGGAAAAATTCATAATGTCACAGTATTCAACTGAAGTATTCCTTTATGGTTTTAATAAAGGGTACGGATAAGACACTTCTAAACCAGACTTCACACAAATCGGGATGGAAGAGCAGAGCTCAGTTTTTAACATTTATAAATATAGGGAGGTACCATGCCACCGCACTGATGTGGAGGTCAGGGAACAGTCTGCAGAAGTTGGCTCTTCACCATGTGGGTTCTGGGGGTATAATCAAAGCCTTTACAGGCTGAACCGTCTCTCAGACCCACCGAATCTCACATGTAACTCCATAAGTAAATGCATTGTTTCATTTCCTCCAGGAAGAAATGAATTCTGGTTAGGTGGTGGTAGCAGTCAGGAGGCAGAAGCAGGCAGGTGTTTGTGAGTCTACAGAGAATTCCAGGACAGCCAGGGCTTTGAAACCTGTAGATGTTGCCAGAAGATGCTAAACGAGTTGCCTTCCATCTCTCCTTTTTACCCACCTCCACCTCCCTCCCAGTGTTGCTTCAAATATACCTCCCCCTTCTTCCCTCTGCCCTTTCCCCCACCAAACCTGCAGCTATGTTTTCGAATGGAAAAGACAAAACTGATGGAGAAAACAGGAATAGCAAAAAGGAGAATAACACACCTATGGTCTCCATCACTATTCCAAGAGAAATACCTCCTAAGAGTTAGAGGCTAATATCTGGGTTTGTGCTTACCCAGAAAGCACTCAATAGCAGTTATTTGAGGTAAGGACCCTTTTAAAAAACAATTGTTTGCATCGAAACAATTTTGATGCAATTGTGTAATGCTTTCCTGGAGTTGGCAAAACAGTGACTCCATTTGTCAGCCGCCTCCACAGTGATGTTCCACTGTGGTGCTCAGCTGGCATAATTCACAGGTTCTGGCATCTCCACCCTCTCGCTGCTTGCAAATATTTTACTATTTGCACAGTGTCATGATTAATTCCAAACTTTGTGACAGCTAATGATATTCAAAAACTAGATGCCTTCCCACCTGCATTCGTCCAGGAATTTCTGTCCTTTGAGTATAGTAATGACACACACACAGACACACATATAGATATAGACATAAAAGTATATATAATAAATCATATAGCAATTCAGAAGCAGAGAATCCTGTCAGGCCTCAGGAATGTCCTAAGTGTCAAAACACTATTTAGTTCATTATAATTTGATCTCTTCGCCGGGCTGTGGTGGCGCATGCCTTTAATCCCAGCACTCGGGAGGCAGAGGCAGGCGGATCTTTGTGAGTTCGAGACCAGCCTGGTCTACAAGAGCTAGTTCCAGGACAGGCTCCAAAACTACAGAGAAACCCTGTCTCAAAAAACAAAAAAAAATTGAACTCTTGTAGAATGGCCTTTGAGCTGCTCTGTCCAGTGCCCCTTGCATAGGAAACTACTCCTGGAAGGTACTCTGGCTTTGTCCTTCTCGAGGACAAAGAAGGTTTCAAATACTCTATGGTGTGGAAGGCCAGAACCCAGCCATGGGGAAGTGGCAGAGATCAAGTGTTTTCTGTCTGTCAGAATTTGGACTGGGGAAACCTGATGCTGGACTCACAACTGTTTCCCATCCAGGTCTGTGAGTGAACCCTGGGCCCAGATTTGCTTTGGGAAATGCTGTTCCTGAGCACTAGGAGTGTACACAATTGGTTCTGAAATCTTTGCTTTAATACACATTGCCCTCATTAGTCCAAGTGACTCCCCCCTTATATATTTTATATCAATATGTCTATCTACCTACTACATAGACCAAGAACACACAAAGGTAATCACTCCCACTAAATTTAGTTTAGACAGTTTTTAGATGAAATGGTCACATCCCAAAGAGCATCTTAAAGAATGTTTTCCTTTTCCAATCTCGAAAGGAAATAGCTTGAATAATCTTAAGATTATAAAGAAACTGGGACAGTCACTTAAAATATTCCCATGAGAAAAACAGCTGGCTCAGGGGGATTTAAAGAAGGTGCTTCCACACTTTGAAGGCCTAGGTAGCGTCTGTTTTGTACAAACTGTTCCACACAATAGTAATAGAGGAAGTGCTCCCCCAGCTCATCCTAGGGGATATAATCTGGAAGGATGCCGGGGTGGGAGGAGGAAGAATATGAGGAGGATGAATGCATAATGTGTACAAACATATGGGTAAAGTAAATCTAATCAAATTGACGGGAAGGACAGTGCTCTGTAACCAAGTCGTGTTTATCCCAGGAGCATAATGTTCACTTAATGAATATTCAGTACCTGCAGAATATCAAGTGCTGGTCAAGTTCTGTAGGATACAAGGGAGACACAGTCAAGTCTGCTCTCCACCCTCCTGGACTAGGAGACATTCAGTGCTTACGTGTTTAAATGAATAAGATTGATCCAAAGGCAAGTATTGTGATACTACCTGGAGCCACTGCTTTACACTGGGGAGGTGATCTTTGCAAAAGGGAAGTGGTCCTGGCAAAGAATTAGGGCGCTACCTGGGAAACCGAGGGCGTGAAAAGTGCATGCTGCTGACACCACAAGTACATGACCCTGAGTGAGAATGAGGTCGGTATCTTCAAAAAGCAACAAGAGTGGGTCTGGTCATAGGGTTCAGAGGTTGAGAGCACTGGTTGCTCTTCCAGAGGTCCTGGACTCAAGTCCCAGAACCCACATGGCAGCTCAGAGCTGCAACTCCAGTCTCATGGTGTCTGATGACCTTGTCTGACCTCTGGACACTGCACACAGTACACAGACATGACATGCAGGCAGAGTAGCAATGCACAGAAAATAAAAATAAATAAGTCTTTAAGTAAACAAACAAAGCAAGCAAGCAACAAGCACCGCAGTTGAACCAGAATCCAGTGAAGAGGTCACAGCGTCTCCTAATTGGGGTTTCCTTAACCTTAAACTTTAAAAAACAGCCTGAAAAGAAGCCTTAGAAGGATGTTGTGGCTGCCCAGAGGGCCAGGAACCAGAAGCCGGATAGCCTGGAGACCTAGGACAGAACCAAACAGGACAAGCCAAAAAAAAAAAAAAAAAAAGGAAGAAGAAAGAAAAGAAAATCTCACCTCCTGAAAACAGGCGAGACTTCCAGTAGAGGGACTGGG
>JAQHUG010000001.1:19290463-19388697 GCA_028555095.1 Dicrostonyx torquatus | reverse complement strand
TGAGCCATCTCTCCAGCCCTTGGGATTGTTTTTTAACTGGCTGTATCTCCTTTCATTGGCTTCCAGTCTGAGCTGGCTCTAGTGGCTGACACTTACAAACCAGCATTTTCGCAAAGGTCGCTGGCAGGTTTTCACATTCGAAGTGAAGACAGGTTGGAGGTCTGTGTTTGAACTACAAGCAGAACACAGTCTTTAGTAAAACATGGCTCTGGGAAAATGACGGGTATGAACTTGAGAGGGAGTGTGGGAAGGGGAGGGGGAACCCTGGGATGACTGTCTCAGCAGGGGCACTCATGAGCTAAAGTGTACTTTTTCTTTATTTTTCACTTAAGCTAAAGAACAATTTAATAGGCTCTGCCTTGACCTTCTCACGTACACACAAATCCCCACGCTTTCCCCAGCTTCACTCCCATTGTCCTCTGAGCCTTCCTTCTTGGCGGAGGAAAATTCAAAGTTTCCACTCTAGGCTCATAAATCAGGAACTAGAGGCATAAACACATTACATCAGTTTATGATGGTGAATGCTGGAGGAATTCAGACCTAAACGACTGCAGTGTCTGCTCTGGGGACGGACTTCGGTGGCTGAAGGAGGCTTCCTGCTCCCACCGTCCACTCCTTCATGTGTTTGAAATGTGTTCTTTCACCGCAGCTCTAGCTTTCTTGGGGGATTCTTTCATGGTGAAGGAGAATGCTCACCTGCACAGCATTGTGGTCTTCAGGGCTGTTTTCTCGGGGCAATGGATAGGAGCAGAGGGAAGAGGGAGCTTCCCAGCTTCTCCAGGCTGGGAACTCACTCATCTTTTCAAACTTTTACTTAGGTTGATATATAAGATCAAAATAAAATCTCACAAGTTTTTCTCTTAAAAAAAAAAAAAGCTGGGCAGTGGTGGTGCATGCCCTTAATTCCAACACTTGGGAAGCAGAGTCAGGTAGATCTCTGAGTCTACAGAGCAATTTCCAGGAGAGTCGGAGCAGTTACACAGAGAAACCCTATCTAGGAAAAAAAAAAAAAAAGTAACTGTGTGTGAACTCTAAAAAAAAAAAATAACAATTCCCCAGACTTTTAGTGTATAGTATAAGAATGTCTCTCCAAAACTGTTACTTCTGTCCCAAATATCACATTGTGACCAAGGAAATTCATAGGAGAAAGAGTTTCAGAGGGAGAATCCATCATGATAGGGAGGAATGGCAGCCAGCCATCATCACTAAAGCTGAGAGATCACATCTTCAACCACAAACACAAGGTAGAGAGAATGAACTAGAACTTGGGCCAGGTTAAGAATTTTCAAAGCCCATCCCCAGTAACTACTTCCTCCACCAAGGCTCCACCCCTAAAGGTGCCACAATGTCCCCCACCCTCTGCCAAAATCAGCACCCCCAACTGGAGACTGAGCTTATGGGGACACCTCTCATTCAAACCCCAACGGAGTGCCCATTCCACATCCATCCCTTCATTGGGAGAAAGGTGACCTCGAAGCCCCGCCCTTGTCATAAGTACCAGTCTTGACTGTTCAGCCAGCATAGCCACAAAGGCCTAAGCTGGGGATGGGAGTAGTTGGGGAACAAATAATGACAAGGGAAGAGAAGGAGGTGGGGATGAAGGCGGGAAGAGAGAAGGATAAGGTGCCCGTAAGGTTCCCGGAGCACCTATCTCTGTCCTGCCTCACTTGCTTGTGCTGTCTCTTCAGGTCAAGAAGGGAGACAGAAGGGGTAAAGGTGAAGTTGCATGGCTGAGCATTTAGCTAGCGTATTAATCGGGGTTCTCTGGAGGAAAAGAAGCAAGAGAATGAACATACATTAAAATAGATTCTGTTAGATTGGCTTGTCTGATACATTCTGCATAGCCAGGATGGCTGTCTATATACTGAAGAGGCTGAGAACCTTGGACCTGCTGAGTCCACAAGGCTGGGCAACTCAGTAGTCCAGTGTGGTGCTAGAGACCCAAAGGATTCCTGGAGAACCGCTGGTCCTCAGCCCAGGTTGGAAGCCCAGAAATGCGAAGTTGTTACCAGTAGAGGAATTTAGTGACGGTGGCAGCAAAAGAGTTGATGACATCACAAGCAGGGTAACTGAACTGCCCAGTGAGATGGGAAGGATTTTCCCTTGGACTGCCTTTTGTCTAGCTGCCACAGGAGGTGCGGCCCACTTTTAGGATGACTCTTCCCTCTTCAGTTACCCTGATGAAGACAATCCCTCCAGGTGTGTGCCCATACCCACGTCTCCTAGCTGATTCCAGACACAGTGAAGTTGACAGCTGAGATTCACCATACATGATGTCTGGATTGAATTCTCAGTGCCAAACAAAGGGGTGTGTGAAGAGTCGTCTGGGGGGTCTCAGAGACATTCAGCCCAGCTCAACTCTGAACCCTGGCCTCCCCTAGAGCCCTGGCAAAAGGTCCCCGCAGTTTTCACTGCCTCTGATCCCTCCTTCACTTAACACATCTGACTCTGACCCTGGTATACAAAACTTCCCTAAACCCACATCTGGAGTTTTCGTTTTGACGTAATTGGGGTGGCGTCCTATGACTTTCATCTGTCAAATCTGTATTTCCCCTCAAGCCAGAGATGCCCATACTATCACTTCATGATTTCCTTCAAAATAACATTTTTAACTTAAATACCTGGATTTTTCAGTCATTCTAAGCAACAATGCCCATGATACTGTGGGCTTCATGTGCTATTTATAATTTTTCTCAGTGTGCCTTACCTATGATAATTATTAATTAAAATGTGTTTATTGTCTGTTGCTGAGAGACATCCCATTGGCTTATGTCTCCCCCCCAAACCTTGTCAAGAGTATATCAGTCAGAACAGGAACTGAGTTTGATTGACAGATAGAAATAGATTCTACGAAGGTGCTATGGAGAGAGGTCATCTCACCAAGCAGAGAAGAACACAGGGGAGCCAAGCTCACAAAGGACAGAGTCAGGGAGTCTACTCCCAGTAGAGGTACCAAGAGACTGCCTCAGCCTCATGCAGATACAGCCGCTGGCACAAAAGACAGTCAAGTGTTGTCTGCCTATATGTCGCTGTCTGGCTCATATTCCAGAAAGGAAATTCCTATCAACATGTTCAGGTACCCTGCCCATCCCTTAGCTGTTGGTGCAAGTGCATCTGTGAATATGCTCTAAGAGGGGAGTGGGTAGTCTTCAGGGTTCAGATAGGATACCCTGGGCCGGGCTTCGGAGAGGATGCTCTGGGACAGGCTTCAGTTAGGATGCTCTGGGCTGGGCTTCGGAGAGGATGCTCTGGGACAGGCTTCAGATAGGATGTTCTGGGCCAAGAGTCGCGCTGCTGACAGTAGCTGTATGGGTTTTCACATTATTCCATTTCCAAATCCATCTGTCTTTCTTATTTTTTTTTCTTGGATTTACTTTTATGTGCTATTATTTGCTTTGGAAACCTTAAAAGCTAGTTTAAGCATGACACATGGCAAGTTGTAAAATACGGATGATGTGGAAGATGGTACTCACTGGTCGTGAAAATGATTCGCACTCGGTCTACGCACAGGATGGAACAAAGAAGACGAAATATGGGTGCTGGGAGCAGGCATTGGGAAGCGCTAGGGTGCAAGGCTTTGGAAAATTCTAGGATGAAAGCACAAGGAAAGCCCTGGCAGCTGCTTGGCCGGGGAACAAACCAGAAATCAAAGGGCGAGGTCCACACCGGCTTCCCTGCAGGCTCAGGTTAAGCAGCCTTGCCCTTCCTTGGAGTACAGCAGCTAAGCAGAGACTCTCCATGGGGGCCAACTCACTTAGCAAATGCTTCCAGACTGGCTCTTTCTATGTCTCCCTAATGACAGGTTGCAGTGAATGTTCAATACACTTCAGCAGATGGGGTAGGAAAAACCAATTGTGCAGTTTAAAGCAAGCAGGCTGAAATTCTAGATCAATGAATTCTGAGTTAAATGTTTCTATTAAAAGTGCGAATTCAGAGAATGGGCTCCAGTTGAGAGACCGCGCCTTAGTTCTCTGAGGTTATGCCATTGGAATGTTATCTTTCTTTGAAAAATCAAAACGCGCCAAATAAGATTCTTTCATTTCCAATTGCTCAACAAAAATAAAAGATCAAGGCATCCAGGGGTGTACGCACAGCAGACATTTCCACATAAACCTACATAATGCACTGCTCACAGCAAACATTTTAATCTGAGAAATAAATATGCTTAATATCAGCTGTCTGGTTAGGCAATGAACTGAATCTCATCTTAAGCTATTCATCGTTTTTCCAGAAATCTCCCAATACAGTTAAAAAAAAAAAAGAAAAAAGCTTCTCAGAAAAAGAATAAGAAATACAATGATTTATCAGCTCAAGAAAGTAACAGGGAAAAGATTTAAAAAGACCCTTCACCAGAAACCAAAGTCTGTCTCATGGGGAAACAGCATCAACCATCAACTTGTGAGCAGACTCCACCCCCTCCCTGCTCTCACCACTCCTTCTCCCACTCAATAAGAACAAAAAGGGCTGAGTAGTCCCTGGTTCCTTTGCATCTAGGACCCAATCTTTGACCTCAGCCTGTCTGGTCCCCAGTGCTGAGACAGGGATAGCAGAGCATCAAACAAACGGTGGCCTTGAGAGTCTGTTCTGTCTGGGACTCTGCCATTCTCTCAGCCAGGTTCGCCTCTTTCCTAATGACTCTAGAATATACTAAGTAACTCTCAACAATAAGGACTGTTGCACACAGGGATCAACCCTAATTTACACAGTATCAAGCCCCGCTCATCCCTGGGGGTCACTGTGTTTTGCATTGCTTTTCCACCACTAACACTAACCTATTTACGGAATTCTAAAAAAAAAAACCAAAAACAAACAAACAAAAAAAAAAACCACGCTTTGAGAAATAAAAACAGGCCTGTGGCATTGTTAAGCGATGCAGATGCGTCCATATGTTCTTGACCCAGCTTATTTTGCAGACGAGAATACAAATGGCAGAGGAGAAAAGACTCTATTACCAGCCACATCCACGCTGCAGTTCCTTCTGGCAGTAAGTGGGAATGCAGCCGTGCAGCAGCCTGCTTGGACTTCAGGATTTATGGGCACCAGCTAGGAGAAGGGCGTCTGCCCAGATCCAGCGAGGCGCGCTATGGCCGCGCAAAACGCGCTTGTTTCAGCAGCTTCTTTCTACCTGTATCGCTGCGCGCATGTTTTCCCGCCTTGTACCTCTTCCTTGCTACTGAGATCACTGCAGAACTGCAGCTAGGAATTCATCTTACAAGTTGTTTTCTGCTCGTCAACCGCGGCATCACAGGCAGAGGCTAGCGACCTGTTAATCCTGTCAAAAAGAATGAGCCCAGAAGGAGGAAAAGCCGCTAGCTGAAGCCTATTCTTGGAAGAAAAGGTCACTGCCGAGAGGTGGGGGTGAGAAGCACGGAATCTCAAGAACAGCCCTTCATTAAGGCTGCCTTTTCAATCTTACAAAGTCAAGACGCCCACAAACATTAGAGACATCTCACGCCTCTGTTTACAAACCCTTCCCACAGTACCCTGTCCCCTCTCACTGCAGATATGGAAGGTGAACACGAAGGGGCCCTGGGCAAGCCTCACAGGCCCGAAGTGCCAGAAGCTCCAGGCACTAGACACCCAGACAAATGTACCATTCTGCTGCCCGCCTGATGTCAGAGACTTGGGAAGACAGTTAGTTCTGCTCTGCCCAGCCTTTGTCATCGGCTACACCTTGACCCCATCTGTTTTTGTTTTTTCTCACCTGCGGCTTAGAGAAATCTCTGTGAATCAGCCGGTCACCCATGCACCCAAGGTATCTCCACTGGGCACAGATGTGGCTGTGGCCAGCAGGCCTCAGGGCAATTCTGAGGTTCCTTTCTGGGAGAAGATGGTGCCAAGAAAATGTTAAAATAGGGTGCACAGAGGGAGCCTGGCAAAGGTACCATCTTCATGAGCCCTGCAGGCAGCTCTATTGGGGACTTCGGAAAGGGAAAGGAAGTCTGTTCTCTAGCTTTGCATTCTGTCTGTCCAACCTTCCACCTCCAGGAGGAGGCCCAGCACAGGGCTGCTCACATGTGCTAATAGAATTAAGAGAAAGGCTGGTGGGGAAAGGAGGGGCCCCACTCATGCCTCTCAACACAGCCTGGAAATATATAGGCAGAAGTGATATATAGCCTCGGGCCTCTGAAGGGGTCTGGGGTTGCCCCCACTCTTGTGGTAAGGGAGGTTGGCCACCCCACATTTACCCTCAGCCTGTGCCCCTTTCTCAGAGAGCAATGAAAGGTCTCTGACCACTCAGAATAGATGGTCAGTTGTTGGGGACTGTGGACCCCCAGACCCTGAATGTCCTGTGCGGGAGTAAGAAACTTGTTATGCTTGCAGCTGCTCTGAGCATGAGACCCTGATGGCAGGGGAGTGGCTTGCAGTAGGAGGATCCTGAGAGCTTGGATGTGGCCATTGGTCAGGGAAGGCGCTATATAAGCTGCCCTGAAACACAATAAAGTTGGCATTCTTGGGGAATTCAAGGATGACCCCCCCTGTGTGTGTGTGTGTGTGTGTGTGTGTGTGTGTGTGCGCGCGCGCGCGCGCATCCCATAATGTAGGCAGTATGCTACAGGCATAGCACGCAGTGTGGTGAGCCGGTGGACGCTACAATCAGTTTCTCTGGACAGGTGGCCCCTGAGCACCAGCTGCCAGTTCCAATGGCATCTGCCCTCTCTAGCAGAAACATGCAGCCCTGGTTCATCCACCATGCCCAGCATGCCTCTGGAATTCTGTTCTGCACAGTAACTCTGAGGCCCATTCTACTAGGCCACATCACAACGGGCTAACTCCTTTGAGAGTTTCAATCATTTGTGTTAGCATTTTTCAATATTATTCCTAGATGAGACAGGACTTTATTACCATTGCAAGCTGCCCTTTTCAGTTCTAATATTCTCATATTCTCTGTATCCCAAGAGGCCCCTTTCCTGACAAAGATATTTACCTTTGATATGTGTAACTTCCTGGACTCTAAAATACGTTGGTAAAGCTATTAGCGAACACAGTGGCTTTTATCTCCTCCAAAGCAGGACTCGTGCCATTACTAACTCCATTAAGCTATTCTTTGCATAGTTCCTCTTTATCCCCATATGTGGGGAGTGCTTATTAGAGACTCTATCTTGGATCCACCAGGGGACCTACAGAATGAGGCATGACATTTTATTAGCCCAGTAGATTACATTCGTGATGGAGAAGAGAAAGAACAAGCTGACCTCCCAGGAGACCTTGGTACACCTAGGAAACCTCAGCACACCTGGGAGACCTTGGCACACCTGGGAGACCCTGGCACACCTGGGAGACTCAGCACACCTGGGAGACCTCGACACACCTGGGAGACTCGGCACACCTGGGAGACCTCGGCACACCTGGGAGACCCTGGCACACCTGGGAGACCCTGGCACATCTGGGAGACCTCGGCACACCCACACCAGCCTTTCCCACTGGAACAGGAGCAGAGACATCCAGGCAGGGAGGGAGAAGTGTTGTTCCTACATCACTTCCACCCCAGAAAGGGCAGAATACAGATGCTTTCCTGGAAATCAACTCTGCTGTCTCCACTCTGAATTCTCATGCGGGTGGTTAGCTCTCAAACTGGAGCATTTCTTAGTATCACCTGTCTCTGGTCCTGTCTCTGGTCCAGGCCCAGAATAACCATTTTCCCATGACTGCTGCCGCTCCTGGTCTGGGGGTCATGCTCTAGAACTAGTGTTGTTCCAAGATGGGCCACTCTAGGGGGTCAGTAAATGATCTTAACAGCAAGCTTCCCAGGCAAGATGTGCCCTGGTCCTCAGGTCCTATGAGCGCACCCTAAGAACAGCCCTCTCTTTAGGAAGCCAGCCCCCCCCCAGGAGGGCCCAGTTCCACTCACTGTGACTCAGGCCAGGCATACCAATTCTCATTACCTCAGCCCTCTAACCTGCTTCTGTCGCTTTAGCCTCTGACAGGATGAGCTACATAATTTTGGGGTGCCAGAGAAAAATGAAAAAAAAAACCCTCCAGAGCCATTTATTCACAAATTAATAATTTCAGTAGAGTGGCAACTGAATATCAATCAAAGACATGCCCTTCCCTTAGGACTTCGATGTGCCCTTCCCTTAGGGCCTGGTTCCTCCTCAGCGCCATCTTTCTGCCTCATGCCCTCACATGTGAGTTGCCTCCCCTTCCACCCCACCCCACCTTCTTGGCGCCATAGCTCTTCCCCCTCATTTGAAAAAAGAGTATTGGTATTTTTGAGGAAGGAAATTTAAATGCCTACCAAACCTGTAGAACGTCCCTTCTCTTGAATGCAGCAGTTCCACCCTGAGGGATTTTTTTTCTTTCCGCGGATGTATTCCTTGACGTGTTCTTACAATGAGCAAAGCCTGTTCCTTGTACCTCATGTGTAATAAAACAAAACGGAAACAGCTGAAATGTCTGTCAGCAAAGAACAAGGCAGATTTATAGGCAGTGACAAGGACGTCAATCCAAGGCATTGTGAGGATGAAAAGCCAGTTGACTGTGCAGAGGGAGGGACCCAGGAGCAGGCTCAGGGAGTAAGGTGCTTAACTGTGACAGCATGGGGACCTGAGTTCAGACCCCCCCCCCAGAGCCCATGTCAAAGCTGAGCATGGGGGTGGGAGGGCTGGAGGCGGCTCAGCAGTTAAGAGCACCGGCAGCAATTCCAGAGGACCCGAATTCAATTCCCAGCACCCACATGGCAGCTTGAAGAGGCTGCCCCTGGCCAGAGAGATGAATTGGTAGGCTAAGAACTGTGAAGAACTAAAGCCCACCAAATCCACCAGACTCAACAAGCTTCCACGATGCGCAACGGCCACTTTAGAGAGCAATAGTGATAAGCAGCTAAAGGAGAGAATCTAGCATTTAGGCTGCCAGTCCTCAATGAGCTGCATTATGGTGTAGGCAGATAGTCACCAAGGGGAAGTCTCCCTGCTAATCAGTAAAAAAGCAATGACCAGTTGCAACTCAAAAAAGAAAAATTAGCGGACTCACAGGCATGAACAGTTGCTCCTGCCACAGAGACACCATGTGCCTCTGAGGGATTACACACAATCTCCTGCCATGGAATCATGTCAAAATGCTTAAACTTCAAGTCCAACCGAGAATCTAGGTCAGATTACTTACTTTTAGAAAGTAAATCGAAGGTGAACAAAACCTAGACTGTGGGTCAATCTTAAAGAAAGCAATCCAGCTTCTTTAAAGAAAACTGAAAGTGGGGCACATCAATGGACTAAAAATATTTGAGAGCTATATCAAGTCATGAATGAATCTGATTTCGGCTTCCAATGGAAAAAACAAAAACAAAAACCTTGTAAGACAATTGTGAATTTGTGAACACTGCTAGTGCTTCTGATGATACCAAGAAGTCATTTGTAACTTTTTGCGGGGGTGCTACAGTAGCTGGATCTTGTGAAGAAACAGCATGCTGACATAGGGACAATTACAGCACTAAGTCTGGGAATTACACAGGCTAACATGGCTTTGAAGTCTGGGATCAACTCTCCTTTTCTTTCTCCTTTTACACAATTTGATTTTTTTCCAGAATTCAATGCAGACACTGAGTCCTAGGCCCCTCTCCAGATTTGCTGGATCTGAGATCCGAGTTTTTGAGAGTTCCATGAGTCTTCTGAAGTTGGTCTTTGGGCTGGTGCCTGGGAAACTGATGACCCAAGAGAACTGGCGCACACAGACAAGAAATGTCTTGCTCACACCCAGTCTGTGGAAAAACCTAGGCTGCTTCAGTCTGGCGCAGAGTCCTTCATGAGATACCTGCAGACACCTGTGAGCCTTCCATTCTTAAGTAACAGGATGCTCTGACCCAGTTTAGCTGCATACGCACAGAAGCTCTCCTGGGAGTTGTCTGCGATCTTTTCTCACCCCTGTTCTGAAACCATTCTCATTTGGCTGCTTGATCTGTGAGGGCCTCCATGTCTTCTCTGTGTGGAGGATGACTCACAGACAGCTGAGGCTAGTTCAAGAAGGGACGATATAGGGAGGTCACAGCCTTTCCAGTCACCCTCCAGCACCATAATATAGCTTTAGTAAAACTCTCTGTATCCTTATCTTTTATGGGTTTTCTTCAGATAAACAAAATGCAACCCTTTTGGTTAGGATGCTGCAGAAAGTTTTGCCAATAATGCTGGATTTTGAATCATGAACAGTATAGGGAGTACCCAGTCCCAGGGTTATTGGGATACTGGAGGGGTGGGATGACCTGTAACCTGAGGCAAAGACAATTGATTTAGTCTTAGTGGTTGTTGTAGAATATTATTTTAAAGGGTGTTATATTGGCTTATGCTCTGGAACATTTGTTTAATGATGTAAAGATGTGTTGCTTTGTTTATGTTGCATTTGTTTAACTCCATGAAGCTGTGATTCTCTGCCTAAAATACCTTATGGTCTAATAAAGAGCTAAATGGCTAATAGCTAGGGAGGAGAAAGGATAGGCGGGGCTGGAAGGCAGAGAGGATAAATAGAAGGAGACATGAGGAGGGAGAGGGAGCAAGAAAACAAAGAGAGGAGGATGTCAGGGGCCAGTCTCCCAGCCACCCAGCCAGTCATGGAGTAAGAGTGAAAGTAAGATATTCAGAAGTAAGAAAAGAAAAAAGCCCAGAGGCAAAAGGTAGTTGGAATAATTTAAGTTTAGAAAAGCTGATAAGAAACCAGCCAAGCTAAGACCAGGCATAAGTAAGTAATAACAAGATTCTGTGTGTGGTTTATTTGGAGCTGGGTGGTGGGCCCCCAAAAGACTAAAGAGTAGAGAGTCAGAGTAAAAAGCGACCAACAAGTGGTTGTCTTAGCTACTGTTCAATTGTTGTGAAGAGACACTATGACCAATACAGTTCTTACAAAAGAAAGCATTTCCTTAGGGGCTTGCTTAGTTTCCGAGGGTTAATCCATGACCATTACAGCAGGGAAAATGGCAGTAGGCAGGCAAGCATGGCGCTGAGAGCTCACAACTGACCCAAAAGTTGTAGGCAGAAAGAGAAAGACTAGGCTTCGGGTGGGCTTTGGAAACCTCAAAGGCACTACCAGTGACACTTCCTCCAATATGGCCACACTTAATCCTTCCCAAACAGTTCCACTAACTTCGGACCAAGCATTCAAATATACAAGTCCATGGGCCATTCTTCTTCAGACCACCACAGTGGTGTTACAACAAAGAGAATTGCAGATTTAGTTGATTCATGGAGAAGGAAATTGAAACCAATTAACCTTAAGAATGAGCTTTATTAGAAGAGCTAGACTCACAACCACGAGACCATGAGCAGACCTTGAAGTGGGTATTATGAGCATTCTCAGAATGCCAGGAATAATAGTTTGAAAGAGCAGAAGAGAGAGCCCATATGTAAAGCATGTGTAGGCGGGGAGAGCCTCATGTACAACATGGGGGCGAGCAGGGAGAACCCTTGTGTACAGCATGGAGGCGGGCGGGGAGGATCCTTCAGAGAAATTTCCCACCAAGGATGTGTTCTGACTCTTACAGACTTTCAGGAGATGGAGAGAAGCTTCCCGTGACATGATTTAGTGTATCACAAACTATACGGCAAGGAGCCAGGTGTTGGTAGGACCATACATTTATCTCACAGCTACGAAAGGGAGAGGGTGAGCTTGCTCTCTAACCCATCTCTAACCTTCACAGCAAGGGCCCTGTCAGCTGCAAGTGGGTGTGGCTTGACTTGAGATTACAGACCCTGGTTGCGAAAGGCTCTGACAGGAAAAGGAGGGTTGAGTGTCTGGTTTTCTCATGACCATTGTTTAATGTGAGGGCCTCTTCTTGACTCTTAGCGATGGTGGTGTCACTATTAACCTGATAACCTGACCACTCTTTGGAAAGGGGCAACCCATACCAAACGCTCTGACAACAGGTTTGGGGTACCCTCACTCATGGCGAAGGGAGGGATGCCTTCCTCTTCCACATGGCAGCATTTGATACTCATTCCTACTACTCTATAGACAATGAACACAAAATAAGATTTGGAGGTAGGAATTCATAATGTAATATCCGATAAGCTCTCAGTGAAGAAGGGCCCAGAGCATCCATCCTCATCTTCATTTCAAAGAAGACTCCCAGGCGAATCATCTGCCAATACACAGTAGAACTGGACACTCACCAAGGGTTCTCTCTTTGGAAGAGAGTCACCCAAAGACTTGCATTGACGCTAGTATGTATTTTCTCTCTTTTATAAATAGTATAGTGGTTTAAAGAAGGGAAATGGGCTACAAAAGACTCCTACTGGGTGTCTTTGGCTTTGGGCCTCAGCTGTCAGAGGAAATCGGTGAGCATCTGGGGACATGGCTGCCACTCAGCATGGTTTATGCTTTAGAGCCACAGATTTCTCCAGATGACTAAGCCAGTTACTTCACTCATCTCAACAGCCTGCCAAAATCCCCCCTCCCCTGCTTTCGAGTCCAGAAATCTCCCCAGCTGGGAACAAGTAATTTCATCCGATTTGAATTCCTTTTTGAAACAGTGTGTCACAGATTCGCAGGGCTGGCAGAGGTGTGGTAAATACTCATTTCCCAACACTACAAATCTAAAACAATGGCCCTTTTTCTACCTTTTTAAAGAAAGCTGACAACATGCACCATTGAACTTTAAAATGTTTATATTCTTTGACCCAATAGTTCTATATCTAAAAATAAGCTCAAACTTTTTGTGTGTGCTAACAGTATCAGACATAGTGAGTCATCACAGCATTGTTTAGAATGGGAGGAAAGTAGAAACAACCCAAGTTGCTAGCTGGGTACTGGCAAAGTACACTACAGTAAATGATCTGACCATAGGTACCCTTAACTTCTCAACATTGATGGCACGGGGTGGGGGGCTATCAGGCAGTCCCTCCTGGAACCTCTAGCCAAGACAGAGGCTGAGGACTGGGGCTTCCATTCTTCCTGGTGGGGACCTGCTGGACTGCCCTTGTAATTAGTTCCTAAGCCTGCTGCTTTCTCTCTCAGCTGCACTGTCATTTCTCTGCCCCCAAACGATCTTCCCAGGGAATTCATTATTAATATAGCTTAGAGACAGTCATGTCTTTTTTAATCAAAAGGCACTGAATAATAGTTACCTAACCACAATTCCAACGAGTTTTCCAGAGTGTGTCTTGTAGTGCTTTAGCCTCCTGAAATCAGGTTCAAGGGCATGCATGGTCAAGACGGATGCCTGTAAGGAAGCCTGCTTAGCCTAACGTAGTTCATCTCACAACTTGGCTTTCCACACTCCACTAGCCCTGGGCAGTGCACCAGGAGGCAGTGGCAGCAGAAGAAAATGCTGAAGACAGAAGAATCACTGTGTAGTATATGGTTTCCTCATTTCCTCACGTGCCAGCAAGAGCAAGGAGTCCTACTCATCTGCCGGCACTCTTGCATAAGAAGGCAAGCAAAGTCAGTCTGGGCGAATACAGCCTCTGTTGTGGGTAGGAACCACAGGACCCAAGGAAATGATGAGAGTGCTTATTTAGATGAGAGCTGCTACATGTTGGGCAGTGCTGGATGCCTTACTCACAGGATCGCATGTAACCTGCACAGCCATGAGCCCCTCTCTGGTTTCCCTGCTGCTCTTGTCTGTCCCATTCATTCTGCGCAAGTCATCTTTTTAAACTGCATCTTGCGTCCCTTAAATAAAATGCCAGGCTTTACCTGGTCGCATCTTGTGCCATCCTCCACTCCTCCCTGTACTCAGGCTATGGAGCCTCCTGTTTGTCAGTGCAGGGGTACTGTGGTACAGGGATATTAAGACAAGCTAACTCCCAGCCCATTCCACCACCAGCTCCACCCTACTACTGAACCCTCAGTTCAGGCATTACTACCCTCTATGGCAGTTCCTCTCCCTCTCATACTGTTTTCCATTTTTCAGAACATTTAGCTATCAGAAGCCATTCTGCTCAATCCTGGGTCTGGCCCCTCCCATTATTGAGTTCCTTAAAGGAAGACTTCTCTGTGGGAGCCCATCTATATTAAAGTTGGGGGGGGGAAGCTTAAGTACAGCTGCCAAAACCACTTTACAAACTACCTAAAGAACCCGAAGTCTGACATTTGCATTCACTCATTAATGAGACTGTTAAGAGTGCTAACTAGCCCTCCATACCCTTACCCCAGACTTCTTGCATTGAGCTGCTTTGGTCAAAGGATCTATATACATTAAGCAGTTGAGAGAAACATCATTCTGGTCAAGACCAGGTAGTTTGTTATTTTCAACTTGTTCCCAACACACAGTGCAAAGGAAAAGTGCTAAAGGCTACAGAGAAGAAAAAAAAAAACACGGGAGGGAACCTGGAGAAGGCAGAAGGCAGGGCAAGTCTTCTATTGGCCCCCACACACCCGCCAAAAGCCCATCACAGGTACACCTTTCATTTCAATGGAGACAAAGTATCAATACCCATAGAACTTTTGCAAGGCTCTCAGGGACCCACAATTCCCTAGTGGGTGTTATGCAAGACATAATATAAACTGTGGCATCAGACACCAAGGTCACAGTGCAGGTTTCCTTCCTATCACCTGAGTTCTTTAAGGAGATCTGAGGTCCTGAGAAAACTGGCAGATCTGTGTCACCAAGGACTTTTGAATTCCACTGTAAAGTCTGGCCCCGAAAAATCACCTGAATTCTTCACTGAATAGACACTGTCAGTATCGATGCCATGAGTACAAACCAAGAATATTTTAGAGATAAGCTATTCTGACACTTAGGAACAGATGTGAAGTATAGAGCAGGCTGCTTAATTCTTGACACCAGACCTCCCATTCTCTAGACATTGTTAATTCTGGTTCTATCATTTAATATTCACAAAATAAAGGTTCCAATAGATTTTATTCCAAAACATATGCAAATATTCTGAGAAGCTTTAACAAGTTCTTATGTCAATCATGAGAATAAACAAGTAAAATGATCAGGCCCACTTCACGACTTTTTCTTACATACCTGCTATTTGTCAAATTAAGCACGCTTTCAGGGCAATCAATTCAGAATTAAACCACTATTTTTAGATGCAGATGTAAATGCTTCTTGAGATATATGGGGAGTGGTACCTCTGTCTTGTGGCACTTACACACACAAAATTAACATCACTGGGCATAATGCAGATCTTTCTGGAGAACACATATATCCTGTGCACAACATAAAACATATAAGCTACACACAGCATGTCATTTTGAAATCTACAGAGCGTAAGTTCACATTACCTAAATATTATGGCAGTTAGAAAAGATAACGCCATATTAATAAAACAATTTCTGGTATCTAATACCTCACTACATTCCTGGAGAGGCTCGTGAAGGCTCTGCTAGCCTTTATTGGAATATTAGCACAGCAAACGTTGAAAAGCAGTTTCCTGAACACTTTAATAAACTGCTTTTGCCTGGTAGCTGCTGCACACTCCTGTAAAATACGCTGAAACAAACAAACAAATCAACTAATACCACTTCTCATAATGGGAATATTCAGCTGGTAAGGCAGTTGATCTGCAGCGGTGTTTATTCAGGGCAGTGTTTCAACTGTATGTTTTTAATCAGCTAGTCTCCTCCAATTCATGTTTTACAGCTCAGAGAACTCCAAAGGAGCTTTGCCAAAGTCCCGAGGACACTGCCACAAAGCTGCTATTTCTGAGTAGAATTTAAAGTGTAATTTCCTTTTCAAATTCCATATAGTTATAGATCCAGTCTAAAAGTAGTTTTAGGGCACATTCCTTCTTGCACAAAGCTATAGACTCCAACTTGCAAATACATATAAACTACAAGTGTAATCATGTCCGCTTGGCCCACCTTCATTTTCTTAGAGGATCTTGTTCTGTTAATTTTATGAAAAGTGCTTATTTTTGCTCAGCTCTATTAATTTGTATGGACTTAAACAAACAAACAAACAAACCACACTTTGAACTTGGACAACAAACCTCCGGGCTCACCCCACACACCTTATTTCAGGGGCTCATGGTCAGCATCTCCTTTCAGAAGCCTTGACTAGAATTCCACAATAGCAGATGACAACTGCCAAAAGATATTTTACTTTATATCCTTATTATTTTGAGACAGAGTCTTACCATGTAACTCTGGCTAGCCTGGAACTATGTAGACCAGGCTGGCCTCAAACTCACAGTGCTCCACTTGCCCCTGCCCCCCAAATGAGATTAAAGGTGTGCACTACCATGTCTGGCATTTACAATAATGTTTTCTTCTAAGGGAACTGAGAACAAAATGTTATCCTGGGTTAACAGATTAAGAAGTGACTGATACTGTGTAACACACACCAAGAGAGCACAGAGGTTAAGAAATGTTAACCAAATGTAGTGATTTATTTTTAATTTTTAAAAACTGTTTAAGTGGTTTTGTTTTACTTAAGCACAGGAGGCTTCCACCATCAGTTCCCAGGAATACTATTCCTTTAGTACCACTAAAAGTCAGTCAGCCCTATGTCAGCACCACCAGCCCCCAGGTGACAAGAAATAAAGCATCACACACACACATACCCTAACCTGATCCCACACCCCAGGCTCTTCCTCCTCTTCTACTATGTAATCACACCACACCAAGTTTTAAAGCCCCCAAACGAGGTTCTTCATTCTAAAACAATCTAACAACACTGGTGTGGGAGAATTGTCTGTATTCTGTCAATCATGTTTTAAATAAATGCTGATTGGCCAATAGCCAAGCAGGAAGTACAGGCAGGACAACCAGATAGGAAGTAGAGGTGGGACAACGAGAACAGGAGTATTCTGGGAAGGAGGAAGCTCTTTCCTGCAGTCCTCCCCAGACACCAAAGAAACAGGATGTGACCTGCCCCGCTGAAAAACTTACTAAGCTATGTGGCTGACATAGATAAGAATAATGGGTTAATATAAGCTCTAAGAGCTAATACGAAGCCTGAGCTAATGGGTCAGTCTATTAATCATTAATAGAGACTCTCTTTGTGATTTTCTTTGGGACTTGCTGGCTGTGGGAACTGGACAAGACAGAAATGCCAACAAGCAGCCCCTCCTGCTATACAACACTGTTAACTAAGATGAGGAAAACAACATTCAAAAACCAAATCAGCAATTTATCTCTTTTCCCTCTTTGTAGCAAAATGGTTATCAAAGCAAGCTCTAAGCTTAGCATGTTCTGAAAAAGTTCCACTCCTTTCCAAGAGCCAATAAACAGAACCAGAAAAGCATCTGAGCATGGCCATTAATATTAATCCACTGCAGTTTCAAAACAGTTTGCTTCCCGAGTACATTTTAGTATTGCCAGGCTATGACATATTGGTGTGAAATTACATCATACAAACCATTAGAGAGACCACAGAGCACACCATGTAGTATAAATGGTAAAGAATTTTAATTAAATGTTTTATATTTCACTTTCTAGATTAGTCAAACAGCAACAAAGCAGAATGTGGCTATAAGGGGCAGGGCAGGGGGAGAGGGGAAGTCAATGGGTACAGAGTTTCAGTTTTGCCATGAAGGAGTTATATAGGTTGGTTGCACCACAATGTGAATATACCCAACACCAGCAAACTGCACATTTAAAAATGCTTAAGATGGCAAATAGTGTCAAGAGCATTATCATAACTAAAAGAAAACCTGGAAAAGGAACCAGTGAGTTTTTAGTGTGATGAAACTATGTTGATCTTAAAAATCAAAACACATCACTAATTAACAAGTTGATATTTACAGTTTGGTGAATGGATGGCCGTTATTCTATGCTGAAGTCTAGAACTTTAACATCGAGAATAAGTGTATGAAATTTCCTAGTTAATAGGGAATCAGCTATCATGAAACTATCTGGTGAGAATGTAAGAGCATAAAATGTTGCAGCTGTGTAGCTACAATGGACAGACATGGCTCCTCGCATCATTGTTCTGCATGGAAGAAAGCTGGTGAAAGGTTACCCTATAGGGCTCCCAGTAAGAAAACTGTATGCAGAAAATTACATCAACAGTCTAAATTTACCATGAAAACAATGTATTTTATTTAAGTAATTAAAAGTAAAAAAAAGCAATAAAAGTAAATTCCATAAGCTTTGTTTGTGACTAATCTTCTCGTCTCATCTGGAAAGCAGCTCCACTGGCCTTCCATGGAGTCTTTCCCACTCAGGGCACTTCAGCGGAGCCGCTTTCCTATGTCACTCCAGTCCTAGAAATCTGTCTTTTCTGCTATTTCAAATCACAGAGACACAACATTTAAGACCCTGATGAAGTTAGAAGAATAACTCTAAGCACAATTACATATGAAAGTGAGGACATTTTATCTACAAAACTATACAAATTGCCATTATACACATAATCTATTTACATTGGAGATCCATGAGGTGGTATTGAATCAAGAGAGGCATTGAATGGAACAACAGCACATTCCCAGCTCCTCGCCTATCATTACACTCCCCTGGGATTTATAGTCGTGTATTAGCTAAATCCTAGGAAGTTGATAAACAAAAACATGAAACAGCTGAAAAGATAAGAAGAAACACTCCCTAAAATCTATCCCAATACATGCATGTGAGATGTGGAAACACCAAACCTTGTTACTAATCACAAGACCCTTTAAACTTACAGTCTTCACACTATCTGCGCTGAATTCTCTGCGGTTGGGCTTGTCCACCAAAAGTCAAACAGGGAAACAAGAGCAAAAGGCTTATTTCTAAAAAGTATTGTTTTAGAAAAGTGGTACTGTTTATTTTTAAAAACAACTTTCTTTGCTAAAGAAATCACACTGCTGTGGTCATCAGAATAGGTTAAACCACTTTGTTTAGCTGCCCTCATTTTTAAGCATGACAAAGTATTATCGTCCTGTAATTTTTTAGAACTTATACCACCATCACAGCAAAAATGTATAGGATATTTCTAATAAACCTAAATTTGATCATGAACAAAATTTATTTAAAGTATTTTTAAATACTCAAGAATATTAAAGAATAGGGGATACATAGGTCAGAAGAAAGTATGTCCTCCGACACTCTTTAATTGGAATACAATTCTCAGGTTAAGACCACAGACAGGAATGGTCTACAATAAAGGAAATTGGGTCAGCATAGAGCAATTTCTACAAAATTTAGCAAAAAAAAAAAGCCAAAAATATTGTGAGCCAAACAAAAGGATCCTCTGGGATCGGGGCTCTCTGTCTGCCCTCCTACTTTAATCTCCAACTCGCTAGATACAGAAACCCCCACATGCTGACTCACAGCAATACTGAAATACAATGCCAAAGAAAACCAAACACAATCCTTTAAGTCACAGGTCTCTTTGGTAAGAAATCGACCACGTGTTACTTTCCACCTGTGTGCAGAGAAAAGTGAGACATCACCGCTTTCCTGTAACTCTCACATCATTTATGAACATTTTAAGTCAACTCACAGCAATTATGCTACATATATGTTGTTTAGATATGAAAACTAAGCTATTAGGAAAAAATATGCAGGACAGCTTCCTTCTTGTAAGAACGTTCCGGTTCCTAATCCCATGACACTTACAAGAACGTGTCTTTGAGATAAGTTCTCTCTCTTTTGCCCAAACTGGTCTCAATTCCTGAGCTTAAGATCATTGCGCCTCTATGCTGGGAACACCTACGTGCCACCCAAATCAATTGTGAATTTTAACAGCTTATTCTAGATGTTTTCTCATAAAGTAAAACTGGAAATAACCTAGCTAATGCTATTTACAATTCAAGAAACAAAATTCAACACAACTTAATATATACATTAAAAAACTCCAGAAAATATTCTATCAGGTCTAAGCAATTTCCCATCTGCCCAAAAGGAAGTCAAAGTCTATCTGCTGCAAGATTTAACTATAATAGCGATGGATCCACTGCAGTAGAAAACACTACAAATGAACACCCAAAACCAAGCTCAGGTTTTTTACTCAAGAGAGAAAAGAAACTATCCATCATAACTTGCCTGAAAGAAAAAAAAAAAAAAAAAGAAAGAAAGAAAACCACTTTCTGACCAATTATTTCTTGGCCTATCCAAAGACCCAGAGAAGAAAAATGTGTACCTTTTGTAACAGCTGTATTTATAAAGGTCTTTAAGTATCAGCACCAAATGTTTACATAAATTATTCTAAGCAACTTCAAGGATTTAATATTTCCTAATAAAGTAGGTAAACAAAGGACTGAACAATATTTTCATGCTAAGAACCACTAATGTCAAACAATATGACTGCTGCTGTAGATGTGCTGGGTGAGGAAAACATGCCTTACTGTACAGCTGACGTGACTACTCCCCCACCACGGGTCAGGAAGCCTTATTTTGTGATTAGGCAAAATTAAGTAAACAAGATGAAAGGATTTTTAAAAGTAGGTTAAATAAAACAATCTGTTATTGGAGGAAAAACAAAACAACCAGCCACATAAGGTATCTAAATGAAACACTGAAAGCAAGATTGACAAATACAGTGTCAGTCTGAGTCTATGTCACCCTTTATTACATTATATTCACTGTGGTATTTTGATCAACATTCACAAGTTTTCCTATTTCTCCCTCAGACTACAGCAAGCTCTTTCCTGTTTATAACAGAATTCAACTCTGCAAATGGTTTAAGTCGACTTTTTGCACCTTGAATTTACAAACCACTGAGTGTTAAAATTGCCTGAAAACCACTTAATTTTCAATTTTATTGAAAGCTGTACTTCAAACCCAAACCTTCAAGACAGAAAAGCTGTTTCAAACAAATCTGTACAAATATCATGATACCAGTGTTTTAAAGATAACCTACAGACAATTATAAAAAGGCAACTATTATACAAAAGAATTCTATGGCAAATCTTTTTTATAAAATCTTTTATAAATAAACTTGTTTCATGATAGAAGATAAAAATTAAATCTACCCTAAAAATATGTAATTGCTCAGAAGATGGGTTGAGTGCTTTTGAAATCATGTTGCTTCTTTGAAAAAGAACTTTTAACTGGGCATTACAGCAACAAATACCACATCATACCCACTCAAGCCTTCTCATCTCTGGATATGAAAACCTTCCTATAGGTTTTACTTTTGGTAGCCACCTTAGTAACTATAAAACACTAGCTGCTTCAACACTGGAGCGTGTAAAGTGCACTAGGTGTAAGAAACAGCAATAGTGCCAAATTCACTTAGTAGGTCTTTAAGGGACTTGGTGTCACCAACTGGGCAAAAAAACAACATTATAGTTTTCTGTTCAGATTTTATTTGAAATCTAATTCAAATTGTCAAAGCTACAAAAGAGGGGAAGACATCTGTATTATGTGTCTAAGTCACAACATCCTAAAACAAAATACTACTGCCAGCAGATCCATTGTACACATTTCTGATGAAATTCATTAGCACAATAAAAATTTCATCTTGAGAAACAGCCACAACAAAAGTAATTTATACAATATAAAACAATGACAGGTCTACAGATGCAGTTACTCATGAGTTTACACATGCATTCACAAACAAACAAACAAACAAACCCAGGAATGCTCTTTCATTAGAATTTTGTTTTTGTGTGTGTGGTTTTTCTTTTTATTAAAAAAAAAAACAAAAAACAAACAGACCATTCAGGCACAAAACAAACTTGCATTTCCAATAAGTGACAGCATCTTAAAAATATATGTCAGTGTTTGTTTTTCTTTGACTTTTTATGAGACCTGTGTGGAGACCGGGACTGGGATCTGGATTTCTTTCCTGATTTCTTAGGCGACCTAGACCGAGACCGCCTAGACCTTTTAGGCGTCCTTGAACCAGATGGCGACCTGAAGATGAAGAAACAAACAAATGAGAACAATATCTGAGCACTTGCCTTCCAAAACTGCTTACACTCTTATATGGCTTAAAATAACCTTCAAGTGGGCATAAGTCACTAATGAAAGAGTAAACTCAAATTTATTCTTACTGTATACATGCACAGATTTATTTTGCACTTACCATTCATGTGTGATCAGTCGACAAATCACACATGATATAAAGTCAGATTTCTGAACTTTACTACTGCTCTACTGAGAGTGTGTATCTTTAATAAGCTCCCAAATAACTAATGCCCCTAAATTTGAACCTGTAATCCACAAGATAAAGTTCAAGGTGGGAACCAAGACATTAAGTTCTGTTCATGAAGATTTCTAAAATAAAAAAAATATACACACACATACATGTGAGTATGTGTAGTCTTGAAGAGGAGAAAGTCATCTATTACATAAAGACTGCACAGAAAATGGTTACAATAATGAAATATTAGCATATATATTCAGGTGCAGCTCAAGAAAATTTCCCTCTGTAATATCAAATACATTTATGAACTACTTTTGTGGAATTACAAGGCTTAAATAAAAGTATAAAAGTGTGTATTGAAGAGATGATCTAAATAGTATTCTATTTCCTTACCCACATACTTCTGTGGAGGAGAGGTATTTCTTCTCTTCAGCTTTGACAAAATCTAAGGCTATTTATTACCAAGAAACAAAGATCAGAATGAAAAGTAACACCCCACCCCCAACAGTGGACATGTGAAAATCCTTGGCCAGCCTTTAACTTGCTAGAATTCTTCTATACCTGAACCATGACAAAAATTGGAGTAGGCGTGAAAGAGATAATCCAAAATAATTAATATTTCTCTGGTTTTTTGAAATCTTAACAAAAAAGGGAATGGGGAACCACATCATTTCCAAAGTTTGTAGAACACTTAATTGGTGACTGAACTGTAGCTAAGGGTGACTTGCACTTACCTTTTGGCTTTCTTGCTAGCATCTCTAGGAGAATCTTTGTGAGATGACCTGGACCGTGAGCTTTCTTTATGAGATCTTTCTGACCGTTCTGAACGTTCTGATTTTGGAGATGGGGACTTCACTCGCCTACCGCTGCTACTTCGAGATGGGCTGGGAGAAGTACTGTGCCGTCTTTTCCTACAAAACAAAGCACAGAAACTCTGTAAGTGACAAAAGAAGACTTAAGTATTCATTTTCAATTTTTACTGAATTAGCTACAAATGCTTCCCAGCTTACGCTAACTTAACTCTCACTATTCATACTAGTACTATTTTCCAACAACAGTCAATGTCCTTTCTTTCACAAACAAGTAAGTTTATGCACAAAAGACAGTTTGCCCAAAAAAATAAATAAATTCAATTAAATTCAGTTTTCTTTTGCTGTAAGAGATTAGGAAGATGAAGAAAGTCTGACATTTTGGACTGGATAACAATGAAGATCTGTTTTTTTTCAATGCTAACTTCTTACTTTTACTGAACTTAGATGACCAATTCAGAGAACTGGGCTCCATGCTGGCCAGTTATAATTAACTGGTTGCAGGTGAAGTAGAAGGGAGAACTAAGAAGAGAAGTGTTTTAATAGATGGAGCAATTAGGTGAAAGATACACGGGGATTATTTGAACTATTCTTATAACTTCTGTGAAACTAAAATTACATCAAAATAAGACAAAAAAGGTGGCATTTCTTTGTTAACCAATCTGTCCAATTTTGGTTTTTGTAAGTATGGACTGAATGATTATGACAGGTTTCTCATTTGCAACCATTGGTTTTTTACAATGTGGAAAACATTGACCCTATTCCCTGACGCGAATGCTTCGCTACACTAGACATTTAAGAACTATAGAAGTAAGAACATGGTCCAGGGAGGTGGTGCAGCAAGTAAGAACTCTTAACCTGAGTTTTACCCTTTGGAACCTACATGGCAGAAGGAGAAAACAAACTCCCACAGCTCTCTTCTGACTGCCACAAGATAACGATGGCAGATATGTACCCCAAAGAATAACATAACACACATACACACACTAAACAAATAAAATAAAAACTCTAAGAGAAAAACTGAAACCAAGAAATTAACATGATGAACAAGTCACTGTGGCTTCTATACAATCTTCTTTCATGACAAAAAAAGATGCTCACAGTGGAGTCGAGAGGCAAATATAACAAGCTGTTATTTAAGCCATGGGGTTGATACCCAATAGTGTAATTGAATTCCTGCAATAATTAAGGCTAAGGATATCATATGAACCAAGTAAAGAGATGATGTCCTATTAGGTAAGCCAAAAGGCAACTGCTTCTCTCTCAGGGAATTCTTCCTCCTACAGGCAGAAGCCAAGTATGTTTATTGTGAAAAGGCACTTCCAATTTGTTGCTACTGATGATAGAAATACTTTAAAACCTAACAGCACTCCAAATCTGAAACAAAGCAGATTAACTATGACACGCCATACCTTTCTTTTCTTGTTGGAGTACATTCATCTTTCTCCTTCTTGTCTTTGGATCGGGATTCCAATTTTTCTTTATCTTTTTTGTCTCTTTCTCGTTCTCTTTCTAACTCTTTCTCCTTTTCCTGTTTTGTTTTTTAAAAGAAAATAATTGATTTTAAAAAATGTCAGTCTAGGCTATCCTATGTGTCCAATTGCAATTTCTCTAAATATTAGTTAATTAATTAACTATCATTTTCATTTTTGGAAAATAACTAGCCATTTCTTATATACTACATCATCATCATTATTATCCTTGTGCAAAATACTTCCTGAGTGCTCATCACAGCCCAGACAACATAATGACAATTTTTCAAATACTAAGTCATTCTGTGATCCTTTACGACACTATCACTCTCAATCTAGATATGGAAAACCGGACTCAGAAACTTTAAGCACAATGACCATGGTCACACCAGAAAGTCAGGAACTCAGTCTAAGAACTTCTATCCCTTTATTCCTACCACATCAAAATGGGAGAAGGAGGTAGAGAGGGAGGGAGGGAGGGAGATGGGGAAGGTAAGGAAGGAAGAAATGAGTCAGGAAAAGCTAGCAAGCAACATAACTGACCTTTCCATCACAGATTTCAAGAACCTAGTTATAAAAGCAATTCTGCCTGTATAGAGCAGGTTCACTTAAGAAAACATTCTTACCAAAGACTTTATAAGTAATGATAAAAGGAAATTTAATACTAACTTATAAAACTGGTATAGGAGGGTCCTTCTGTATTTGGGTTGCTTTCATTGGTTAATAAAGAAACTGCCTTGGCCTTTTGATAGGGCAAAATCTTAGATAAGCAGGGAGGACAGAACAGAATTCTGGGATATGGAAGGCTCAGGGAGAGCCGCCATGACCACTACCTTGTGATGACACACAGACTATTAGAAATGGGTTGAAGATGTAAGAGTTAGCCAACAAGAGGCTAAAACTAATGGGCCAGGAAGAGTTTAAATGAAAAACAGTTTGTGTGTAATTATTTCGGGTATAAGTTAGCCGGGACCAAAGGCAGGCCCGTGGCCAGGAGCCGGGGAACATAGCCCCCACAGCCCGCTCCTCCTCATGCAACATAAAACTGATTATATAATGATATAACTATATAAACCAGAAAAATAACTTTATTCCTAGATGTTCTAACTGTCATTTCTCAATAAAATTCTAGTTTCTATTAATATTAGAATAATTAAAAGTAGTGGATAAAGATACTAGACCAACTTAGTTCTTTTTATTTATTTATTTATTTATTTATTATGTATACAATATTCTGTCTGTGTGTATGTCTGCAGGCCAGAACAGGGCACCAGACCTCATTACAGATGGTTGTGAGCCACCATGTGGTTGCTGGGAATTGAACTCAGGACCTTTGGAAGGGCAGGCAATGCTCTTAACCACTGAGCCATCTCTCCAGCCCCCAACTTAGTTCTTTAATAACAGAAATGGAATGCATTTATAATCGGCATGCATCAAAAATGTTATCTAACTGCTGCTTCCTATTTTTAAAAAGAAATTCTTATAACTAAATACTGGCAAACTCTTTTACAGAGCCAGACCAAAACTACTTTGTCTGGTGGGTTATAAACATTCTTTTTAACAATGGCACAACTGCACTATTGCAACAAGAGAACCACACAGACAATACTTAGGTCAAGATGCACAGCTGTGTTCTAGTAAACTTTATTTACAAACTGACAAAGATCATAGTTAACTGACCTTCAGCATATGCCTTCTAAAAACACAATCTTGTCTCCAATTAACACTCGTGGGATACAGGAGACTAAACTAGCAACTGACATACTTTTTAGTTTGTAGCCACTGAGATTCAGGGAGCATTTCAACATGTAATCTTCAATGCAGACTAATAACCTGATACCATCACCAAAGGGACTCAAAAGGGTACAGACAACCAGTACCATTTTAAAAATAATCTCATTTATCTTTTTCCCAAGTACATCACAGAATATAAATCCAAAGAGATAAAAAGACCAACTTCTCTTAATGATACTTACCTGAATGAAGATAAAAAAATTATTTCTTGATTGACTATACATTTTATAGAAACTATACTACAATTAATCTATTTTAAACATTCTGATTTAAAACTACAGAGCAACAATAATAGTAATCCTAACTACGATCCATCAAACACACCAGTGGTACACAGCAGCACACAGCATAGGATTCCACAAGTCACCACAGCTCTACAGTCACTTTACTAGGCAGCTCCCTCCCAACATTTCTGTACCTATAAGCTCCTAGGGATGCCTTTTTCTTGTTTGATGCTGTTACTATCACTGTAATGATGGCCAAGGTACAGGACAAAATAGCAATTCCAATGGAAGTCCTGGGCATTTCCATAGTCACCACATGGGGTCCTAGTTCTAGTGCTCTGCACATCCCTAATTCATTGAACCTAAAAGCCCAGCACTCTCTGATGCCATAAGTATTCTACCCTTACTACACCTTCCCAACAGCAGGACTTTCCAGTCCTCATCTCTACCTTCATTCATGTTACTTCCTAGGATTCCTGGTTCTTACTAGCATCAATGCAGTGTCTTCCCATAGGATTTTCCAGTTATGAAAGCACATTCTTAGCAAGATTAGCTAGTCCATGGGTAGTACCCAGAATAAAACATTTCTAACCATCATTCAATATTTATACATTAAAGACTATTGTTTGCAATGTACTTCCCTTTAATATGCTATGACCCTAATAGTCTACAGATAGGTAGGTAACTGTGGAAACGCTATTACTGTATAAACGTATTCCTTACTCGTTGCAACAATTTATCTCTGTAGTGCTCGACTTGTTCCTGGAAGCTTTGCCCTGGTTTTTTAGGTCTTTTTCCAGATTCCAATTCATCTTGAAACTTCATAACTTTGAGCTGTAAAATAGAACATTTTTAATAAGGATTTTCTTTAACACTTTCCCAAGCATTGCTTTTCTTCTACAGCAAAATATAACCACAATAGAAAGTCTGTTAAACAAACCCTCTACACAAAATTCAAGCCATCAAACACAAACACAATATTCTCAACCTGGAGAGGATTAAACCATAGACTGTTTTACATCCTTAAGAATATAACTTAACAGTAGCAGTGAATTTGATATCTAGTTCTCCAAATCAGAAGGAAAAAGTGAGTACAGGCAAGCACACTTGGAGCAAGATTTAAGAGTCAGCAGGACATAAACAGAAAACAGGTTAAAAGCAGTAAGAAAAACAATGGTGGTGTTCTAGTTACAGCTCCTTAGAACAAAATTCATAGCTGCATGGTCCAAAGGCTCCACTCTATTTAAGGCAATGTAACCACTGACCATCAAAACACAGAATTAAACCATATTCAGACTGTACCTTTTAAGAGTAAATACTGATTTAAAAAAGATCAGAATTTCTTGTTCCATTTCTTAAAATGTATCCCTGGTGTGGGACCATGGTCTGTATTCTGTCAATTATATTTTAAGTAAACGCTGATTGGCCAGTAGCCAGGCAGGAAGTATAGGTGGGACAACTAGACAGGAAATAGAAGTGGGTCAAGGAGAACAGGAGAATTCTGGGAAGAGGAAAGCCCATTCCTCTGCAGTTGTAAGCCCGTCACAGAAGAAGCAAGATGTGACTGCCTTGCTGAAAAGTTACCGAGCCACGTGGCTATCATAGACAAGAATAATAGGCTAATATAAGTTATAAGAGTTAATAAGGAAAAAAAAAGAGTTAATAAGAAACCTGAGCTAATGGGCCAATCAATTTATAGCTAATGTAGACCTCTGTGTGATTTTTTTGTGATTTAATGATTGTAGGAACTGGGCAGGACAGAAACCTCAGACAACAATACCCTAAGCTATTTATATGATGAATATTTCCTGCAGCATGCTAGATCACTTACATACTAACATTTCTGGCTAATTCTATGCACAAAAAAAAAAAATCACAGATTCACACACACTTGCAATGGGTAGCAATCTGAAAGCCTACACCCACTACCACAATTCCCACAAAAATTACGTTTGGGGAAAAACCCAAACATGTAAAAATCAGTAACAGAAGAAGAAAATATAAGAAAAAGCGAGACCAATTTCACATTTTATTCTGGAGATTTAAATATTTTGACCACCCCTACTCCCAGAGACAATATCTTACAATCTATTCCAGGCTGGTGATGTGATTATAGGAATGCATCACCTTGCCTGAGTAAAACTTTTACAATTCTGTAAAGACTACCAAAAAAGATAAACATGGGCCAGCAAGATGGCTCAGTGGGTAAAGATGCCTGCTGCCACATCTGATGACCTGCTCCATCCACCCTAGGGACCCACATGCTGGAAAGAGAGATCCACAGTTATTTTGACTTCCGTTTGACTGCTGTGATATGCACATGTGACACATAAAATAATAAATGTAATTTTAAAACTTTTTGAAGAGAATAAACTCATGATATATTTTAAACTTAAAGTAAGACACTAGGGTTGGAATGATGGCTCGCTCAGACCACCTGAGTTCAACCCCCAGCAGCCATGTTTACCTGGGTCTGTAATGCTAGTACAGCACAGACATGAGAGTCACTGGGAAGCCTGCAGGTCACTTATCCTGAAGCATACAGAATGGCAGAAATAGTAAGACCTGCCTCAGAAAGGAATAAGAGAACTGACTCCTGAAACTTGTCCTGACTTCCATACAGTACTCATCTTCTGCTCATCTGCTCTCTCCTCCAACCATGTCCCCTAGACAAACAGACACACACACACACAGACACACACACAGACACACACACACACTACAAAATTACTAAAATAAAAACTGTGTGAAAGCTTCCAGGAGTTTAAATGTCCATGAAATTTTAAAACGTAATAGTAGTCTCCCCTTCAACTAAGGGAAGAAAAGTGATGAGGGAGCAGCCATCCCAAACCTGTTCAACCCTGTCTACTTAAAAGATGAAGAGGATGTCTTAACAGGCTAATATCTCACTCGACTTTATGTGTAGACAGATATGCATTTGGACAGACTATATACTTAGTAAGGCATTTAGGAAATGAAGCCTCTGCATTGGAAAAAGGTTCTAATCCTCTCCCTGCTCTCCACAAGTTAAAGAAGTATTGTCACAATGTCTGAATTCATGACTGTATCTTCTAAATTCTTTGATTTTTGTCCCTTTTCTACCTAGTTCACTTCCATAGCAGTGTTTTATAAACCAGAGACTTAAGATTCTCTTCATCTTTTCCTTCAAAAAAAAATCTTAAAATTAGTCTTTACACTTTTCAGGTCTTAATGAATTATACATTTTAAAAGATAAACACTAAATTGAGAGAAAAAGCAAGACGATGCAAATGCCTGAATTCACTACTGTATGATCCCTCCTCTAATCAAATTCTGTTCTTAGAATGTTATGTCGGTAATTGGCTTGAGAACTAAGTTAAACAATAAACTGAATGTTTTATTTTGAATAACAACTCAGTTCTTATTCCTTACAGGGCTAGCAACCTTGATTGGTTTTGTTTTTTAAGATAGTCTCTTACTAGGACCCAGAACTCAACAATTAGAACAGGCTGGGTGGCTAGGGAACTCTACTTCTGCCTTATCCTCTCTGGTGGTGCAACAAAGCATGCACAGTACCAAGCTTGGATATTTACATGTGTTCTTGGAATCTAACTCAGGTCTTCAAATTTGCATGGTGAGCTCTGTAGAGACTGCACTGTCTTCCAGCCTATTTCATTTTGAAACAGAGTCTCACTATGCAGTCAACTAGAATCAAACTTGTAATCCCTGATCTCTGCCTCATGAGTGCAAGGTGGCATCAGCCACCACATATGACTAAAATTATTTTTTGAAATCATTATAAAATCCCACCTAAAGAGTTTCTGACAATAGGACCTAACTAACGTCCATAAAAAAAAGATACCCATAAAAAAAAGTGACCACACCTTTCAACACAAAGGGAAACAGTCAAAAATACAGATGCTTAATAAGTCATTCCTGCTGCCTTGAGACAACAACCAGGCTCACATTCTCACTTCAACAGTCCTTTTGTTAGGGACAAGCAGAAAAGGTTTCCCACCACCAAAGACTTTCCTTGGTCTTTTTGGCTCCCAGCATTCTACTCCCCATCCTTTGTTGGCAGAATGTGGGAAAGCAGCACAGATAGTACTAGCCTATCTTATCAGTACAATACATGACTATAGGTTTTCACGTGTTTTTGTAGAGAATATTAGTATTGTGAAACCACAGTCCATTATTTTGGTTTTTTATTTTAATTAATCACTGGTTTAATGTTTAGCTGTTAGGCACTTTTATAAAAACACATTTGGGGAAAGGAAGAAAAACTGTAGTATAAAATACAGTATATATTAAAACTTCCTAGAGAAACTAATTTAGAACTGCATTTTTTTTAAATATTTAATTATTATGTATACAATATTCTGTTTGCATATATGCCTGAAGGCCAGAAGAGGGCACGAGACTTCATTACAGATGGTTGTGAGCCACCATGTGGTTGCTGGGAATTGAACTCAGGACCTTTGGAAGGGCAGGCAATGCTCTTAACCTCTGAGCCATCTGTCCAGCCCCCTAGAACTGTACTCTTTACTTAACAGTTCTCTAATAAAAGCACTGGAATTTAAGACCCAAAACTGATACTCAGAGGGACAGGGAAGCAAGGTAAGAAAGCATGGAAACAAAAGTTTGTGAGACTTGAGTTCTAATTAATCTGCTACCCACTGCGAAACCGCTCCATGACTTAAATGTCCCAGAGTAACAATGGAGAAGATGAAGACCTACCTGCCTTTTAAACCTAATTTGCTTAATTTCCCAAATTCTGAAATAGGTGAGTACTAAGAGAACTGGAGAGATAATGAGTGAAATTTTAACAAAGGGATAGACTATAAAAGATCACATACAGTGCACACACACAATATACACCACATATATACAAAATCTGAAAATGATAATGCTCATAAAACCCAGCTAACAAAGATACATTATGTGGTTTTCTTCTCTTTTTTTTTTTAAAAAAAGATTTATTTATGCCGGGCAGTGGTGGCGCACGCCTTTAATCCCAGCACTCGGGAGGCAGAGGCAGGCGGATCTTTGTGAGTTCGAGACGAGCCTGGTCTACAAGAGCTAGTTCCAGGGCAGTCTCCAAAGCCACAGAGAAACCCTGTCTCGAAAAACCAAAAAAAAAAAAAGAAAAGAAAAAAAAAAAAGATTGATTTATTTATTATGTATATAGTAGTCTGTCTGCATGTATGCCTACAGGCCAGAAGAGGACACCACATCTCATTACAGATGGTTGTGAGGCACCATGTGGTTGCTGGGAATTGAACTCAGGACCTTTGGAAGAGCAGGCAATGCTCTTAACCGCTGAGCCATCTCTCCAGCCCTTCTTCTCTTTATATTAATAAGGAAACAGAACATTCTAAAAGAAAAATTAGGCAGTCCGTATTGGCATTTTTTAACATTTGTGTGCATGCAGACATGCCATAGCAATTCATGTGGAGGTCTGCTTAGGATGTGTTTCTCCACCATGTATGTCATAACCATCAAACCCAGGTCAGCATCTTGGTGGCAAGCACCTATTCCTACTGAGTCACCCCTCCCTCCCACAAGCCCTACACTGATATTGTAACTCCAATTATCAAGAAAATGTATTTTTATTGAATGCAGTCTTTATTTCTACACCCTACTCCTCAGTCCTGAGGATTGAACCACCAGTCTTTTACATGCTAAAACAACTACACTAGCAGAGAACCACATGCTCCCCCACACACACACACCCAGTATTGCTTTCTTTATAGTTTGAGACAGTCTGCCCAAGTGGTGCGGGACAATTCTGTCAATCATGTTTTAAATAAACGTTGATTGGCCAGGCAGGAAGTATAGGCGGGAAAACCAGACAGGGAAGTAGAGGTGGAGCAAGGAGAACAGGAGAAATTGGGAAGCAAGAAGCTTCCCTGGGATTCCTGCGCAGATCTCCAACAAGACAACATGTAGCAGCCCAGCTGAGAGAAGGTACTGGCTATGTGGCTGACAATGGGTTAATATAACTTATGGGAGCTAGTAAGAAGCCTGAGATAATGGGCCAATCAGTTAATAACCTAATGAAGACTCTGTGTGTGATTTTCTTTGGGGCTTGCTGGCTGTGGGGTACTAGGTAGGACAGTAACCCCAACGAGCCAGCCCTCATGTTACACCCAGGCTGTTCTTGAGCTCTCTAGGTAGCCCAGGTAAGTCTCGACTTAACCCCTTCCTGACCCAGGCTCCCAAGAGTCTGAGGTTACAAGCATGTGCCACCACGTAGAGCTCACTTTTACTCTTAGTAGCTATGCCAAATTAGGAAGAGCTGCTCAGGAAGACAGAGGGAGTAGTAAGTTACAAAAGTTTTCACAGGAAGAAAAAGGTCCAATAGTGAGTGTGTTCACCTCTACACAACACCCCATTCCCCTAAAATTGTTAAGAGAACAAAAAAGTGTCCTATGGGGAAATTAATTAAATTACTAACTAAAAGCTTATCTCTACTTACTAGCTAGAATCATGCTGATTCTGCACAGGGTTAAAACAAAATGTTTTCTTTGGTTTGGTGATACTAGGGAAAGAGGTAGAGGGAAAAAATATGCCTCCAGTAATTATGTAGAAAAGTAGAAAGGAGATCATCAATACAGCATGTATGGTAAGAACTAAGATGCTGGCACACAGCAGGCATTCAACATTACTATTACGTGGGTACTATGAATTGAGGACTCACATATTCTTTTCAAGTTCTAGACTAACTGGCCATTTTGCTGGGAAAGTTTACCACCCTGAGCACTCAATAATGCTTTTCTCCTCATGAGGTCCAGTCCCTCCCTGAGGATCTATAACAGTTAAAGGTTCTCATGTGAAGGGGAGACTTCCCTGTAAGTAAGTTCTTGCCCAAAGCAAACCTAATGAAAATTCACTGGGAGACGAACACATTCCAAGTACTGACACAAACACACACACACACACACACACACACACACACACACACACACAAAATTATCAGTCATAAAAGTGTAAGATTGGTTGGAAACAGGAAGAGGCTCAATGGAAGTGTAGGGGGAGAAGGGGACAAAAGAGGATAATGGGAATTGAATATGATTAAAGTACATTAAATCAATGCATGAGAATGTCATAAAACTCATCATATAGAGTTAATATATGTTAATAGAAACCATTTATTTTAAAGTTCCCCAAATGTTTCTCTCCAACAAGTCCAAGCAGCCTGAGATACAAAACAAACAGCATTGTAAAAAAGGAGTAAGAGAGGAGGGCACAGTTTGCCTGAGATAGTTTGGGTTTTCCCACCTATTGTTTTTTTTCTTCTTAATGTTAAGACTCAGGCAATGTATATGTTATACCCTATCATAAAACCTTTCAAAGAAACCACTAAAATTAATAAAATGTAAACCTAAATTCAATGTGTCAGAAAATATTTTTATTTTTACCTAGTTATATATGGTATGCATTCAACATTGAATGGTTTTTCCTATTGCTTGGAACCCATTTCCTCAGAGGCTCTCCTGTATGCCATGCATTCCAACAGAGAACAAAATACACACATCCACATAAAATCATAGAAATAAGCATGACAGTAAACAAATCTAGAGAGAAAAACAAGGCTAGCATTGAGAAAAGGGAATACTTCAACTAAGAGGCAATGTTAACTCATTTCCAAGCATAGAGAATGCTGTGCCAAGAGGAAGCTGACTTAGTGTTAAAAATTAAAAACCACTAAAGTAGTTATCATTTGAATGCAAAACAAACCTCAATTTCACGAAGCTTGGCTCGTTTTTCTTCACTCATTTCAGAGTATTTAGAGAACTTAGACTCAGTCATTTCTTCTCTGACAGGGTTAGAATACAAATGATGCTCTTCTGATTTGGAACTCTGAGTGTCTTCTTCATCTTCACTTTCTTCTTCTTGACTTTGGAAACAGAATACACTGCACGTCACAGTCGGGAAAAAAATACTGTATTTTACAGTTTGGGTATTTGTTTCTCATTGTCTTGGAACTTAAATGATACTACAGAACAGCTAAAGCATTTTCTGCAAGTATTTGGTCAAATAATATTTTAGACATTCTGAAAAACATTTTTTATAGAAAAAGTTGAATTTCAATATAATCATGTTTTTAATAAATTCTGTGATAATATTATCAGTGTGCTTTTCATTCTGCAACAGTCATGCAAGGAAATAAAATGAAGAAAAAAATGAGTGTTGCATACACCTTAGTTCAGTGAACTCATGAAGGTTTATGCATAAAAAGCCCAATGTTTATCCCTCCTTCTGCAGAGTATACTCTGGAAAATAAATGATTTTGTCACACTCACCATAAAAACACACAAGGGCCTCAAACCCAACACATAAGGGCCTCACCTGATTAGCACATTATCTAAAGCACCATATAAAGTTTGAGCATTTAAAAAACTTCACCTAATGTTATAGCTGATCCTGAAAGCTAGCTCTTTATTCAGCTCTTGTTTTATTTATCTTTATAAAGTCTGTACTTTATTTTATATTCATTTATTTACGTGTATGAATATTTTTCCTGAATGCGTATATGTGCACCATGTGCATACCTGCTGCCCATGGCCATCAGGAGAGGGTTTTAGAACCCCTGGAACTGAGTTAAGGATGGTTGAGAACCTCAGCACAGGTTCACTAGGAATCAAATCCAGGTCCTCTTCAAAAGTAACAAGTGCTATTAACCTCTGAGCCCTAGCTACCTGCTAAACTTTTATGAAAACTGGAATTTCAAAATTCTAAATCTGTACCAAATTCATTACAAATGCTACTATTTTTAGCATTTCTTTCCATCTGTTACAAGTACTAATTTTAAACTCCACCTCTACTAAAAATGCAATAGTTTATTATTATATGAAGCAGCCCTCAGCAAAACAACATTTCTGATCCAGCCACTAGAGAGTAGTAGTGAGCTGTAAGAAATGCTGAAGGACCTGGAAGCTTTGTGCAAATCAGTGTTTCTCATTGGTAGTTTCATAAGCCATGCTTATATTAACATGGGACTTCTAAGAAAACTTAAAAATATGAATTCTACTTCAACATCAATACTAAAATACACTCATACTGTAACACAAAATCAATTTTATGCCCCAAAACTCCTAATGCTTTCAGAAAATAAACCAAACAATGTATCTGGCATTCTATGGTGAACTTTCTACCCTTCACTGTAAACTGAAGAATTATTTGATCAGTACAGTATATAGTTATGCTAATATTTGAAATGTTGCTAATGACAGAGTAATGGATATAAAAGCCAACAAAAACAGTTTCAAAGCAAACTAACCTGAATCATTCACTCTAGTATTCTTCAGCTCCTGAGACCTATCGCCATTGGTTTGCCACACTTCTACTTTCTAGTCATTACCAACTTACTCAGTCACACCAACAGAACTGCAAGTTTCCCCATGCCATCAAACTGTCTACAAACTACTGACTGAGCACACTTCCTTGCAAGCCATCAGTCCCTTTACCAAGTACATACAAATGCACATTCTGTGCTGGGACAACAAAAAAGCTTCACTGATTTTCTTCTTCCATCTGAGAATAAAAGATTATGGATTTTACAGAACAAAAAGTTCTTCCCAGAATAATCATGATAGCAATTATTCCTATTGCAAAACTCGATTATTCAAAGCAATGACTTTAGCCGGGCAGTGATGGTGCACGCCTTTAATCCCAGCACTCGGGAGGCAGAGGCAGGTGGATCTCTGTGAGTTCGAGGCCAGCCATGTCTACAAGAGCTAGTTCCAGGACAGGCTCCAAAGCTACAGAGAAACCCTGTCTCGAAAAAAAAAAAAAAAAAAAAAACCGACTTTAAAAAGTATGAAGCTTCATTAAACATATCAATAAAAACTTTGCATTCTTACTACCACAACGTTAAAGGCAAAAATACTTCTGATGATTGCAAAAAAGAAAACAATCAAAAATCATCATTTCTTTATACTCATAAAGCCCACTTATTCTTAGCTCTTCTGACATGTTTTCATTTAAAATAACAAAATAGTTCTTAGCATTGCACTATCCAAAAGAAAGAGTATAATTTTCCCACTTAACATTTTAAAAATCACTTTTTTGTGGATCCAAAACAATATTTGATGACAAAGATTTGAAGCAAATACAATGGATAAAATAGTAGCTATAAGGCAGAAATGTATAGCCTCGGTTAGAAAACCCATCCATGTGAAAACCTAGTGCAAAGACCAGAGACCAAAGCTCTTTATTCACTGGGGGGGAAAAAAATGAAGACTAAAGGTGATTCTCTCACAAGGATTTGAAGGTGAAGTTATCCTCTTCACTATTATTTCAAGTATAAATGTCAGTAAGAAAAAGGGAGTGTATATATGTGCAGGGAATTAGGTGTGTGTGAAACTTAGATTCTTACTTTTGGTTTTCTTCTTCTTCTGATTCTTCATGCTGGTCAAACAGCTCCCACTTAGAAGTTGTCACAGCTGCAGAGGGAAAGGTAAATTAGCATTTTGCTACAGCACAGTAGAAGCCCAGCTTTAGAGCTGAAAGTTTTTATTACAGAAGCTTTTATCTTAAGCTTATCTCTTCACGTACTATACATCTTTTCTCATGCCTACACTATCTATGCAAATTCAGAAATGATTAAAAGCACAGTCACATGTCTTTCTATGGTGAATGGCATGACTTATTTTATCACATCAACAAATATTAACAGATACGAGTCCAAGTAACTGTAAAGAGAAAGGCAAATGTAACTGGATCTAATAACCACTATGGGAAGTCAAAACTCAGTTTCTCTGAAACTGACCTCTAAGTAGATTTCCAAATGGATGCTGCTTCCCATCTACACTCAGCCTGAAAGGGTTATCATGATTTCTCTAATCATACTCTTAAAGCTTCCAAATTGCAGGATCTAAGACAATTACTACAGAAGTAGTAATTCAATTTCATTGAAATTCAATAAAGTCCAGTGAATGCTTATGACAGACCTAAAACATGGTAGCACTGACTCTGAAGTCTGAAAACAAAGGTTTTACACACAAAAAAAATTTACACAGGCAAATACAAAGGCACCAATAATTATTGTAAGAACTCAATTTTCTTCCCCCTCAGCAAGCGTTGGGGATTCAACCCAGTGCCTTACATATGCTAGGCAAGTACACTACCAGTGAATACACCACTATCCCAGCACACAACTGCATAAAGCTCAATGTTTGTGATTTACTCACCTTGTGCTTCTAATTCAGATTCATCTACAGCCTCCCATTTTGATGGGGCAACTTTAAATATGGGTTCATTCTTCTTAGAGTCTTCAGTTGCATCCACTATTGAAGAAAATATTAGCTATTTATTAGGGGATGACTCAAACTAATGGGCTTATCAAAAAGCTAATAAAAGTAAGTCCACATGTAGGAAAACATTGACAGCATCACGGATTATAATTAACACACTTTTTTGCTTCAGACCCAATTTTTAAGCAGTGGAAAGCTTTCTTTTACCCATAGCAGACACAACCCAAGACCTCTATCTAGTAAATGCCTGAGCCTATGAACAGCTCGGAATTATGCTTACTGTTTTCTTATCCACACATACATATAAACAAGGCACAGTAAAAATGTAATAGAAACAATCATGGATGTACTCTGATACCTAAAACTTATGATTTTTTTGGAACTATCCATTAATATTTGTATACCAAAGTTAGCAGTGGGTAATTTTAAGCATGAATAGCAAGGCAGAAAATGGGCATAGAGGAATTACTGCATACAAAATCAAGTAAAACACTTTAATGATATGGAGCTGAGAGGGAGAAAAATAAGTAATACTTAAATCATTTTCTAAACTAAAAATGTTATACTTTATCAACACTTTAATGTAATTCTAGTCAGAAGAGACAACACTGAGCATCTGACATCATGACTATAATCAAACACAAAATATTGCCCATAGCTTTAAAACAACTGAGACAAAAGAGAAAACCTGCTATTATAGAAGAGTGGCAGTCCTAAAAAAGAAAGAAGACGATAAGAAAGCCCCTTTGTTGCCACAGTAACATATTGCTAGATATCTGAGTCTCAAAATGTCAAAAAAGGTGACTTGAAACAGAAACTAAAACATTTCTACAGAACATTATGTGTGAAATTAAAGCATATTAAAGCATTCTGGTAATTAAACCTCGTAGTTAGTCTTTTTTTTTTTTTTTTTTTTTTTGGTTTTGAGACAGGGTTTCTCTGTGTCTTTGGAGCCTGCACTGGAACTAGCTCTTGTAGACCAGGTTGGTCTCGAACTCACAAAGATCCGCCTGCCTCTGCCTCCCGAGTGCTGGGATTAAAGGCGTGCGCCACCACTGCCCAGCTCGTAGTTAGTCTTAAATGTTTGAAATCGGAACTTACAAGGCACTCCATCCAGATCATCATCAAGACTTTTTATAGGGACTCCATCGAGATCATCAATGGGAGTGGCATCAATGGGAATCCCATCCACATCTTCCAGAGGCGCACCATCAAGCTCTTCCTCAATGGGAGCACCATCAAGATCATCTGGCACATCCTACAGAAACATGCACTACTGTAATATTTTTTTCACTTGCTTAAGTCTCTCACTATTAGATTAACAAAATCCAATACCAATCAATGTGGCTGGAGCCAGATACAATGTAAACACACACTATATTGTCCAGCCAAGGCAGCAATTATCTATATGTTTGTTTATCCAATATGTACTAAGTGCTTGTTATTGGTGCCAGGTAGCATGTGATGCAAGGATGAACAAAATCAGGTTTGGTTCTTCTGTCAAAAAACTTAGTAAAGATTTTTGTTTTTTAGAAAAGAACAGAGCAATAGATCAAAAGGGTACATCACCATCTTATTATACTATATAATAATTAAATTTTACTTAAAGAAGTCAGAAAGTACCCTGAAGTTACACTTAGGCTGAGATCTGGTAACACACAAGGTCCAGAAAGAACATGTACAAAGACCAGTGGCAGGTAGAACACTGTACCTGAAGAAACTAAAACAAGAGTTTAAGAAGATGGCAGAAAAGTAGCTGTCTCCTCACCAATTAGTGAAGGAGTGAGGGAAATCCACGAAGGAAGAGAAAAACTTCCTGGAAAAGAACAGAATCAAATACGTGTGCAGCTCAAAGTGTAGCTAAAAGCAATTTACTAACCTCACTAAAGGGTATTGCATACTGAGCCCTCAAAAGGCGGCTTCTCAGTAAGACACCCTACTGCAAAACCCCAAAAGGACAGTCAAACCTACAGGTGTACAAGCTATACCTCAGCAACAGGAAAAAGATGGAAGTCAAAGACCGCCAAAGATCCTAAGTCCTCAACTAGGAAACTCAGATACTGATATAAATTAAAAGTCAGAAGAAACTTTGCAAAGTTTTCTTGTAAAACTAATGAAATGATACAAACCAGGCCCTAAAGGAGAGTCAGCAGAGAGAAAAATTGCTAAGAAAGTTAACAATATGGATTTAAAAAATTAGAAATGAAAACTTCAATGAATCAAATAAAAATCACAGTAGTGAGTCAGCAAGACGGTATGGCAAGTGAGACACTTGCATCTAGGCTTCACAATCCGAATTCAATCCCTGGACAAAGTAAGGTGAGCAAGAGAGACTGATGAATGTTGAGACAGCTTCTGGCCTCTCTTGGTGAGCTATAGAAAGTGGATTCCTGCCCACACTCTGAAGTTAAAAATCTTTAAAAAAAAAAATAATAATTAATTAATTAAAAAAAAGGAGGTTGGGTTTTTTTCTTTTTTAGTTGTGGCGGGGGCAGACTGGGGAGAGGGCTCAATGGTGAAGAACATTTGCTCTTACAAGAAAATCTGGGTTCAATTCTCAGCACACACAAGATGGCTCACAACCATCAACAATTTCAATTCCAGGGGATCTGATCCTTTTGTCTGAGCTCCGTGGGTACCACCAGACATGCATGTGGTACCCACGCATACATGCAGACAAAACACCCATATACATATAAATCTAAAGCAAAACAAAACAGTAGGAAGTATCACCAACACTACCACAGAACAAAGATTATCAGGTATGGAGGACAAAGTGGATGAAATACTGCACTCAAATATCAATAAGAAAAACAAATGAATAAATGATCAAGACCATAATCATCCAAGAACTCTAGGATATGGCCAAGAGCCCAAACCTAATCACCCCTGGGATGTAAAACAAATTGAGATAAGCACTAAAAATACAAGGAATTAATGGATTCAGTGAAATTTAGGAGCAGAAAATTTCACAAATCCAGAAATTTTGAAACTCAAAAGGTACTTGGAACCCCAACATGGTAAAGACAATAAAATATAAAGCAAAGTAGCAATAGGTAAGAGGAACATGTCAACTAATCCACAAAGGCAGAAGCATCAGAAAGTATCTCTCAGCAACCCCAAAGTAGGAGAGCAGAGATTGATACAAATCAAGCTTTGAAAGTAAATAACTGCCAATCATGCTATATTGGTGCAGGAGACTTGTCTGTAATCTGTCAATCATGTTTTAAATAAATGCTGATTGGCCAGGTAGGAAGTATAGGCGGGTCAACCAGACAGGAAGTAGAGGCAGGGCGAGGAGAATGCCTGGGAAGCAGGAAGCTTCCCTGGCATTCGCAGGACGTAAGCTGCTCGCCAAGAAAAGGTACTGGCCATGTGGATTGCATGGATGGGAACAATGGGTTAATATAAGTTATGGGAGCTGGTAGGAAGACTGAGCTAATGGGCCAATCAGTGTATAACCTAATGTAGACTGTGTGTGATTTTCTTTGGGGCTTGCCGGCTGTGGGGTACTGGGTGGGACAGAAACCCCAACGAGCAGGCCCCTCATGTTACACTATATCCAGCAAATTTGTCTTTTAAACACTGAGAAATAAGAACATTTCAAGAAAAACATAAACTAAGGCAGTTCACAAGCACCAAACCAGCACTGCAAAAGATATTTAAATACTATATACAAAACGAAGATAGTCTCAATCACAAGAGCCAGGAATGAAAAGAAATTCAGGAGAGGATGAATAAACAAAGAAAAGATAGGAAAGAATTCATCATATCCAACCTAATAAACCAGCAAACCCTGTTCCTAAGAGGGGAAAAACTCAAGAACAATAAAACAGAAAAAAACAATGAACAATTAGGATTATAACAATTGGGAAACCTTTCTCAATAATAACCTTAAACATGAATGACCTCAACTCACCAACAAAGAGATTCATGTATTACTACTAGAAATGAAGATGAAAGATTTATAAACCATTTAGGAGGGAAAAAGCAACGAATGATGAACACAATCTGGTACCATCAGGCTGCATGATGTATGCTTACTTTTTAAGCTAACTTTAGAAGTTTTTATACAGAGACAATCCCCAACTCTTGATAGTTTGACTTACACTTTTTAAAAGTTTGCAACAGTGAAACACAATACACATTCAGTAATAACTGTACTTCAAATTTTGATCTTTTCTTAGGGTAGTGATATGGTGTGATGTTTTCATGATGTTGGGCAGTATCACTTAGTTATGGGTACCAGTCAACCATTTGATCATGTGGACAAACAATATCTATCTACAATGTTTCGTTGCCATCATTTTTAAATACAGGTCTTAAAGTAAGTTAAATGAGATACTCAATACTTTCTTTTAAACTGGGTTTCCTATTTAGATTATTTTAGCCTAGCTATAGGCTAATTTAAGCTCTGAGATATTCAAAGTAGGCTAGGCTAGCGGTCAGGTTCAGTCATACAGGTACAAGTATTCAATGTATCTTTCTTTAACTTAATGAAATTTATTTAGTTTATGAAGGACCCCTTGTAAGTTGATGGGCTTCTGTGTATTATCTGTTTTCTACTAATATATCACAGATCTTTTCATGCTAGGAAAAAAAAAAAACAGCCACCATCACATAAGAACACAACAATGAATATCCCTGTCATATCTCCCATTGACTCCTAGGTTATTTAATGGTAAGCAGAGGCACTTTTCACCAAGAAATGTTATATTTGTATATACCTCCCTCTCCCCAGAACAATTTTTAAGTACAGAATACCTACCTCTGTTTCCTTTTCTTCAATGATATTTACAAGTCCTAAGAATATATTTTGAAGTTTGATCAAAAATGGCTCTGGGTAGATTGCCCAATCTTCCCATGCTCTGAAGCAAGTCATTACCCGTTGCTGAATAAGCAGAAAACAGACAGTCAATGACAGTTGAGGTAGTATGTCTCAAATTCAGTTCATGAGGATAACCAATGTGATTTGCTGAATTTTCCTTTAAATTGCTAGATCATTTTTCTTCAAATTAAAAAAAATAATTATACATGTCATTTCCAAACTTTTTAAAGCAACGCTATCTTCTAAGAATAAAGACCTAAAAATACTTGGGAGGGGGGGTGCACCACTTGTTTTTTAATTAAGGCCAACTCTTAGGTTGTCCGTAGTGAATGTGAGCCACATTCTAAAAATCAATCTCACAGTGCCTTCTGATAACTAGAAACCAGAGCAATCAAGCTTTACCCTGAATGCATTTTGACCCAAAAAAGTCTTGGCTAAAAACATTTTTCTTTGCACATTTCCTATACTTTTCTATGAAGTATAACTTATAATCAAAAATATAAGACTAAAATAATTAATGGATTTGTTTGACTAGTGCAGTGATTTAAATAGGCATAGCCCCCATAAGACTCATGTGTATGAATGCTTGACACATAGGAAGTGGCATTACGGCCTTTTGAAGAAAGTGTGTCAATATGGGGGGCAGACTTTGAGGCCTTCTATGCTCAAGCTATGTCCAGTGTAACACAAAGTCTTCTTCAGCTGCCTGCACATCAAGACATAGAACTCTCAGCTCCTTCAGCTCTTTCTCCTGCCTGCATGCCACCATGCTTCCAGATGATAATGAACTAAGCCTCTGAAACTATAAGCCAGGATCAATTAAATAATTTCCTTTCTAAGAGTTGCTATGATCATGGTGCTTCTTCACAGCAATAAAACCCTAACTAAGACCAATATCTATATAATGGGGTCATGGGACAGCTTCCCAAACTAAAGAAATTTCTCAACAAAGTCTTCTTCCCACAACAGTATATTCATTTATTCAATTACTACCTTGGGTGGGAGGAGCTTTGACTGGCCTTTTCCTAACACTGGTCTACAGCCAATTTTTCTTTTAAGAAGTTATTTAAAAAAGGAAAAAAAAAAACTGAATAGGTTTTTTTCCCCTTCAAAGCAGCTCATTAAAATTATTCCCAGCCTGTCTTAAAAATGTACTCATGATTTAAACAAGAACAGTGTCCAGCACTTCTCATACTCCAAGAAATTTTAAATCTTCCACACAACTTCTGAAGATCAAATTTCCAGATCATTATCAAGGACATTCTCAAGCCACTTTGTGTTCCTACGACTGTACAGCTAATTGTGGTTAGCATCATGCACCCATCTGCAAACTGGGAAACCAGTGGTGTCTGCTCTATTTCTATCAAGTTCTGCACCTAGACAAAGCTGTGAGAAACTGTGTTTCAAATGGCTTTCATAATGACACACTTCACACTAGGGTACAGAAGGACCTTTCTGCTCTGGTGGCATTCTGTGGTAGGTGGCCAATAAATCTAATCAATCTTCCTATTTTCTGGGGGTAGAATACAGGCCAATGCTTCAGGCCACCCTGGGATTCTAGAAAAAGTGGTTGGCTGCTGCCTTCCATGCTGTTCCAGATCCTCATCCCAGCTCTAGCATGGTACCTCAGCAGACACAGGGTTGAGTGGCACCTCCAGGCCCCATGTCACAGCAGGTGAGGCCACACATCACAACCATCTGCTATACTGGAGCTATCAATGCCCTGAAGATACTTTCTACAGAACCATGAATAACCAAAATGCATGTTCCTAATCCAGACAATTTATATATACCATTATAAAACAAATGGTCTTCTGAATGTGTTCTGTGAGGAAAAAAAAAATCAGTATTAAAAAAATTTAACTAAGACTTGAGGACCTGAGTTCAGCTCCCAGCACCTTCATCAGTTGGTTCACAATCCCCTGTAACTCTGACTCCAGGGGGATCCTATACCTTTGACCTGGATACACACCTGCACACATGTACACATATCCACACAGAGACACATACATATAATTAAAACTACTAAATCATTAAAGAATAAATTTAAACTAAGAATATTTAAATAATTTAAAAAAAAAACTAAAAACTGTCTGACAATACAATATTTCAAAGAACTTTGAAGCATAATTTCAAAAAGACCAAGTCTTAAATATTATATTTGTCTTACATTCTTTTATAGCCCTCTAATGCCCTCCTCCTCTATGACACACCAGGGCAAAAACAATAAAATATACATACCTTAAAATTTTCAGATTGTAAATGGCCTTGAATTGTACGATAAGTAGCATTGAGGTCTGAAAATATCTGACATAGCTTTGTTTCAAAACTGAAATTCAAACAATACATTCTTTAAAATAGAATTTGTTTAAAAACTCACATTCTCTTCAGCCTGCTAGCCAATGAAAACCTCTCCTGTAAAATATTAGTGCCCTTTAGGAAGCAATTTTATATTTAGGATGAATTTAGCCATCTGTCTCCCCTCTTTTGGGTCATATAATAGCAAGCTTAAAAGGTAAGTGATATATAGAAGGGGGAAAAAAGTATTAGCAGAATTAAAAATTGGGCTCTCTTCCTGGTCCCATTCCCTTCTCTCACCTGTACAAGTATTCACACAGACACATATGCATATATACATAGCATAGGCTACCCTAGGACTTGCTATGTAGCCAAGGATAACCCTGAACGTATCCTCCCACCTCAACATTCCAAGTGCTAGACACATACCACCTCATCTGATTTTATACAGTGCTAAGGACCAAAACCCAAGAGTTTGGGGCACACCATGCAAGCACTCTAAAACTGCACTCCACCCATCCCTGGATCACCTGGACAGAGAACAGACCAGGGGGGTATAGAGAGAAACTAGTTAGGAGACTACTGCTGTAATTCAGATGAGACATAGGCAACACGGGCCAGCAGCCAGGAAAGTGGTGTCAGTCAGCTTCTGGATAGATTATAAAATATATTTTTATCAATAAAAAGTGTTAGTGGTCAAGGTATGGGGTTAAAGCGAAATAGGGAAGTCTGAGAGACTTCAAAGAGCTAAAGAGACTAAAATGCAAATGAGTCACCAGTTTCTTCCTCACTATATAGCTTAGTTAGGATGACCTTGAGCTGCTGATCCTCCTGCCTCTGCCTCTGGACTGCCAGGATAACAGTGTGCACTACCCATTTTAAGTGGTGCTGGAGATCAAACCCAGGGCTTCTTCATGTCAGGCAAGCATTCAACCCCGAGTTACAATTCCCAGACCAGGCCACAATTTTGAATTTCCTTTTAGAGTCAATTCCTTTCCCTGAGCCTGACTATCTAATAAACATGAACAGATGAAGAGCTCTGTGGAACGGAAGATTTACCTATGAATTACAATGCCCATTACAACTCCCTCCTGCTTTAGAAAACAAGAACAAGGAAAATCAATGAACAGTGCAGACAAGACAGCTAAGAGCACTAACGTTCATTAAGATCCCCGTAAGGACATGGCAGATCACAACTATGATCCCAGGGGATCTGACACCTTCTGGCCTACATGGGTACCAGGCACACATGTGATGCACACAATTCATGCAAGAAAAGTACTCATATGGAAAAAATAAAAATAAATAAATCTTTTTTTAAAAAAATAAATCAACACAATGATTACCAAAAGAAAGTAAAGATGTTAAAGCTTTGGTTTCCTCTTTTACATAGGCCATTATTTATTATACTATTTATGTTTATTATAAAGTAGCTAAATAGGCAAATTATATATTTTAATTTTTTTTAAAAAATGCCACCTATTTGTCCTGTCAATATTTAAGAAATAAAATATAATGCATGGTGGTTCATATTATAATCTCAACACCTGGAAGGTTAGGGCAAAAGAATTACCACAAGTCTAAGGTCAGTCTGTGCTACAGACTGCTTAGATTTTATTCAACCTGGTGAGAGCGAGACCCCATTTCAATTAAAAAAAAAAAATCTAGCCAGGCGGTGGTGGCGCACGCCTTTAATCCCAGCACTCGGGAGGCAGAGGCAGGCAGATCTCTGTGAGTTCGAGACCAGCCTGGTCTACAAGAGCTAGCTCCAGGACAGGCTCCAAAGCCACAGAGAAACCCTGTCTCGAAAAACCAAAAAAAAAAAAACAAAAAAAAAAAACAAGGGTGAGCTACACGGCTCAGTAGATAAAAACATTGCTGTCAAGGAGGATAACTTAATTGAGTTCAATCTCTGGAACCATGTGGTGGAAGGAGAGAATCAACTCCAAGTTGTTCTCTAACCTCCACTTATAGGTCATGTTTCATGTTCATATATACATAAACACAAATAAATGTTATTAAAAAGAAAAACTGAAAAAATTTTTCAAAAAAACTACTAATTTAGCTTACACTGGTTTATTTCAATAAGCATAAGTCTATTTCTTTAAAAATTCTACTAAATTTCTTTTAAATTGTATTATTTGTTATTATTTCTATTATCATCATCATTATTATTAGAGTGAGAGTTGAAATTGGGGTCAGGGGAAAACTTTGTGGAGTCATTTCTTTCACTTAAACTTAGTTATCAGGTTTGCATGGCAAGCATCTCACTGACCCCTAAAATCAACAAAGAATACTAACAGAACAACCCTCCTTTTTGATCTCCTCATCCTCATTCATAATCTCAAGAGTATTAACTCATATCTTATACTTACAATTTCCTGTAATATGAAGCATTGGCAACTTTGGCTGAAGAGTTGTACAAAACATCAGAAACCAAATATAACCTGGCAATCTGTAATACAAAATAAGACAAAAGGAAAACATTAGTCAACAGCATACCTAAAAAAAAAAAATCCTGTACACTCATTCCTTGAAACAGTGACGAAGGATAAGTTTAGGTATAATTTAATAGTAAATACTAATTTTACTATGAGATCCATCATTACAAACACAACTTTTGCAGGAATACAACCTGTTAATTTATTTACATTTCAACCAGTTTAATCAGCTAAAAGAAAAGACTATATAGAAAATATTTCATCAGTCAAGCTCCTCATATAAAAATAAGCTTACTCCAAGAAAAAAAAAAAAGTCAACTATTACCCTCTTTATCTAATGTTCAGAAAGAGAAGCCATTTCAATACCTTCTTGGGAAGAGGTGTCTTTAAGATGGACAATGACTCAGTAATGCAATCCACTATTTCTTCAGCAGCTTCAGCATTATTAAGACAGAAAACCATGGCATCTCCAATATCATTTTTTCTTGGAGTTAATCCTCGCAATATTTCTTCTAATTTATCCCGCTGTCTGAAGATAAGTTTTTCACTTATAATTATTTAAACATAACATTCCAAATGTCCCAATAACTACTGCTCACAGACTAGGTGAAGTCTGTGGGTGTTTCTCTAATATATATATATATATGTATATATATATATATATATATATATATCAGTTACCATGTTTACCTCACAAAAACTAGTTTAAAATCCACTCAGATAAAATGGTTTTAAATCTACAAATTTTTAAAGAACTTACACATAGAGCAGAATACTTTTTTCTAAAATTAACAACGTATTCTAGTGACTTTTTAAAAACTTAAAATAAGTAAATTTCAAATTATGGTCATTTAAAGTCTCCCAAAGTATTCTACTCTTACTACCTTCATTAAAATAGAAACTGTTCAAGTTTCCCATAGCCTTCCTTTGGAAGAAGTATTACTTTAGCACTTCTACAAGGAACTAAGTAGGACTAGCCTTTTCTGTAAGAGAAACAATATTTTAGGTCCTGCAGTCCACATGGTCTCTGAAACACACTTGGCAGCCTTACATACATGTAAAGAAATAAGCACCATTGTATTTCAATAAAACTTTATTTGTAAGGCAAGATGGCAAAGTAGGTAAAGGCACTTGCCTCCAAGTCTGATAACCTAGGACACACAGGTGAAAGGAAAGAAGAGTCCTGCAAGTTGTCTCCTACCTAACTAACCTCCATGCATGCCACAAGTATGTACACACACACACACACACACACACACACACACACACAAATAAGTAAATGTAATAAGAACTTTAACCTTCGGTTACAAAACAAGAAGACAGCTAGATTTAGACTTTAGACTAAGGACTAGATCTGTAGCTAATGTAATGACCATAAACCTAAAGGAACAAATACACTCAACAACTATAAGACCCCACTGTGAGCAAATACCCTCACCAAAATGCACTGATGAAATGGATATTAAGTCTTCCACACTGTGCATCAAGTATGTAACATTACACACTAACATCTTTTAGCCAATGTTTTCCATGAGGTATGAAGAACTTCTAAACACTTACTTAACATGTTTGTCTTTTAAAATGTAGTTAACTCATTATAATAGCTCAGAATGAGCACTAACTTTTTTTGTAAGATTTAATTTTTATCTTGTATATTTGAGTGTTTTACTCCCATGTATGTATATACATACACGACATGCATATCTGGTCTGTGCAGAGGTCAGAAGAGGACATTGGACCCTATAACTGGAGATATAGATGGTTGTTGGCCACTATGTAGATGCTGGGATCTGAACCCAGGCCCTCAGCAAGAGCAGTAAGTGCTCTTATTAGATGAGCACCTCTCGCAGTGGACACTAATAATAATGTTTTCCTACCTGCCACCCCAGAACTACTACACACTATTAGTAGTATTTCCATAGTTGTATATAAAACTATAGAAATAGTAATGCCTGACCCCACCTCACAGTCATTTTTCCTCTTTTATTTTGCAAAAATGTTAAGGTAATTTCTACAAGAACATTAAGTATTGCAATGCTAGAGGAAGAGCTCAACTATGTTAAGACATGACCACTAGTTTCATAAGGAAGAGGTCAAGGTCAACAGGATACACTCTTATTATTTACCACTGTCTTTCTCCAAGATGTCTAAAATCATAAAACATGTTACTATTTAACACTGGCAAGTGAAAACACCATTTTATCATATTGTTGAAAGAGCTACATACAGCAAGACAACTAAAGACAGCGATCAATAGAGCAACTTTCCTGAACACATTACAGAAAAGCTCTTACTCTTCCTTGAGTGCTCCCTTTTTACTAGGTTCCTCCACAAAGGCTTCTGCCTCTTGCTCTTCTGACATCCCATGAAGGTAAGGATTTAATGGTGGTGGCCTCCAAAAAGATCCGTTTTTGAACATACGAAAATCTTCTGTCCGCCATTTAGTTGGAGAATCTCCCTAGTAATTATTAGAAAGCTATTAGAAAGCTCTAAAACGCAGAGTTAAAGTCAACAAAGTAAATGACCCTACTTACCTGCAGAATAGAATAAAGCTTCCACCTGTAGTAAACATGTGCTGGTGTCTGGTTTTCAAATAAGAACCTAAACAGGACAAACAAAACAATAAACACCGTATTCTTTAGGAGAGTGCTATCTACTACAGTGTCTACATGAAACCAGCTACTTGTAAGCCTGTGAGAGAGAGAGAGAGAGAGAGAGAGAGAGAACAACTATCAATTAAATAAAACAAATGAGAAATATTATTTGCCCTCTTATTCTAAAGACCAAAAGTAGAGTCCCTGGGGCACTGAGGTAGGGAAGGGGTCCTTTTATCTTCCATAATATTCACCCTCTTCATCCCAGACTGCTTTAAGAAACCAATACGAACACTCAGAATGACTGTTTTATAATTTCAAAAAAAATTTTTGTTTGGCTCTTTCAGACAGGATCTCTCTATGTAGCCATGGCTGTCCTGGAACTTACTATATATACCAACAAGCTACCCTCCAACTCATCTATATCTATATCTGGCTCCCTTTGTCTCCAAAGAGCTAGGATTAAAGGTGTGTACCACCACACCATAACTGACATTATAAAATACAAGTCAGAGAATATCCTCAAATACTAGACAGGTTTTCTCAGCATGTAACTTGAAAAGCTTTTGCCCTATTTAATATAGTATAAAATCAACATCTTAGGTAAAGTAATTCAGATGACAATTTCCTTTCAAACTACTCTGCCCAATTCTAGCTTGCTTATGATTTTTTCACTGGAAAGCATAATGAAAGCTATTTTCCTCCTAGACAATGCTAAGAGCTATTTTTTTTTTTTTTTTTTTGGTTTTTCGAGACAGGGTTTCTCTGTGGCTTTGGAGCCTGTCCTGGAGCTAGCTCTTGTAGACCAGGCTGGCCTCGAACTCACAGAGATCCGCCTGCCTCTGCCTCCCGAGTGCTGGGATTAAAGGCGTGCGCCACCACTGCCCAGCTAAGCTAAATCTTTATGGTTTTAGAATTTTATTTCTGGAGGAAATACATACACACACACACACACACACACACACACACACACACAGTGTGTGTGTGTGAATGTGTTCATGCACATCACAGAACAAATAGCAGTCAATGGACAATTTTTGGGGATCTGGTCCCTCTTCCTACCACATGGGTTTTGTATTTTGAACTCAAGTTGTCAGCTTGGCAGCAAAAGCCCTTAACCCAATGAGCTGTCTCACTAGCCTATTCTTGGAACCTAAAACTATTTTTAATTTCAAGAAAGAAAGAAACAGAGTTAAAACTCTCAATACTAAAGTAAGGTAAGTACAGGGCAGTCTAAGCTACAGAATAAGATCATCTCACTCTCTCCCTCATCTGCCTCCAAAGTACTCCGAAGTCAGTCTCAAAAGACAAATGCGTTATGATTCTACACTTAAGAGATATGTAGTCAAATTCACAGAAATACAAACAACAGTGTTTGCAAGGGGCTAGGAGGCCAGAGAGATGGAGAGTTACTCTTTAATGAGTATAGAGTTTCAGTTGTGGAAGGTGAAAAGATGTCTTGAAATGAACGGATAAATGGTAATGCTGTAAAATAATGTGAACGTACTTAACAGCATTTAAAAATTGCTAATGCTAAATTTTGTTAAAGATTTATAACCATAATAAAAAAAGCACACCTGAACATAGGATTGTTGATTTCTCTGTTCATAATCATAGCTTCAAACATTGGCCCTTCACGCACAACAAATTCTATCATTCGGTGTATCAGAGCGAGCAAATTCCTACAACAATAACACAGTTAAAGAAAATGGATTCAGACATACCCCTATATAAAACTACACTTGACCTAAGTTACTATAATGGTGCAGTTAAAAAAATAAATCATTCTGCTGACTAACAGAATTTAATATAAAAAAGTAACCTGGAACACACATTAAAGGCCTTGTGCATTAAGAGGAGATGGGGCAGTGAGGGTAGAGGAATGGGAAGGAAGGAGAGGTGAAGGAGTATGGGAAGTCACAAGACAGCCTTATAATAATACACTGAATTTCCTAAATACCAAGTAATATTATTTTCAAAATTCAAAAAAATTAAATTATAAATCACAACTAATTGGATAGCTGCAAATATATAAAATCAGCAAATTACAATTTGCATGTTACAGCCATCTAAAAATGGATACACTATTTCTTTTAAAAGAAAACAGTCCTAATACAGGTATTTCACAATTATATTAAGATGTTATAACCATAACTTTAACTTACAAAAATGCAAAACTATTTAACAAATTTAAGAACTGATTTAATAAAAGACCCACCCAAATTCCTATGTTTCTAGTACACACATACCCAGATGGAGTTTTTATTAAATCTGACTTTAAATGAGGCAACATCCCTTTAAAGCACACTTTGAAATTAGCTTAGAATTCCTAACATGTAATTCTGCCTGCACAGAACCAACCAATGAAAAAATTATATTGTAAAGCCACGAGTCCTACACTTTACAAACAAGGGACATAGTGAGGTGCCCACTTTCTGAAATGCTTATGAGCTACTGTTTATTAAGTCATTTTATTGGTTGCACTCAAAGGAAGAATTTTATTTTTTTAAATCTGAAAATAAAATCTTTAATAAAAGATTCCAAACTAATTTCAGACCGACTACTACATCGGCAGAAATGACTCTGCTTACTTATCCATAAGCTGCTCTTGACCTCACTGTCACCAGTCCCTAAATACAAAGTTGGTAGTACAACTGGGAAGAGCAAAAGGATATTGGCTCTTGGTATAAGATACACATAAATACATTTTGGGCATTCTTGGCTCTATTAAGTCCATGTAAATCTGCTAGAATATAAATATTGCTATAGAAGACAGATTTTTTTTTGAGGGAGCTCTATAATACTTTGCTTCAAAGTACCTGACAGTGCAATAATTTTTTATACTGACTATATTTTCTACAGTTTTCAAACGAGCCTACTCAAATGGACACTAATATTTCTACATAGTAGAAAAAAATAATTCTAAACGTCAAACATGGAGGCTTAAATCTTTACAACGGGAAAATTATTCATTTAGAATTATCAATTCAACTTCAAACTGTTTTAAAAAAATCATAATTTTAACTTAAAAATTTTCCTTCACAAAAGTATTAATTGCTGTGCAGATATGCACTACTGCTCCCTACTGAGAAGGAACTCAGCACCCACACAGTCTCTGGCACTGTTTAGAAAAGGGCCATGCAGATATTACTAGTTCTAAAATCCCCACTGCTATAAGGCAAATTAAAACTCAGGGAAGTTAAGTGTAAATCACAATACATGACCAATTTACCATGTGGATAAACACTATAGACCCAGAGACTTCTACAAATGCAGTCAAAAACAACTTGACTTCAGCAGTTTAAGGAACATGAAAAATGGTTTATCAAGTTTAAAACCACATGATTCATTCTAATGGTAAGCCAAGACTTTTCAGCAAAATATATACACAAAATTTATTTAGAAATGAGCTGAGTCACACATAAAATTACTGGACATATTTTTGAATGCTAAAAAAATACTTTCCCTGTGAACATTTTAACAGTGGAAAAATAACCCACTATAGTTTTAAACAGGCTTATTTATAACTGATAAAAATCTATCCTTATAAAATTACAAGTTTAGAGGAAATTAAAATATTTCTTAACTATTTAAAATCAAAATCTGACAATTAGTTGTTGCTGTCTTGGAACCAAGAGTAAAACGTTGTAATCATACTCTTCCCTTAAGAAAGAATTAAATAATTTTCTTATTTGAAAAATGACTTTTTTAAAAAAACAAAACAAAACAGTGTAGTACAAAAACGTTATATTTTAAAGTGCATTATTTTATTTTTAAACAGTAATTATCTTATTTGGGGCAACCACAACAACAAAAAAAAAAAGTCTCTCAGTTATAATAAAACCACAGTTATTGGAGTCGATCGTACCAATGTCTGGTCAAAAACTGTATACTTTCCCAATCCATCCCATGATGTTTTCCTGGTCCCCCGCTGCCGCAGACAGTTCAGCTGGTGTTGCTCACCAAGGCCAATGTCAAAGAGAATTTGGAATTCTTTTGTGTTCATTTATTATTCAACCAGTGTTGTGTTCCTGTGTTTGGGAAAAGGCTGAGCTTGACTGAGCAAGAGCATACCTACAGCATGATTGTTCTTCATTAGCAATGTATTAAAAAAAGAAAAAAAAGGGGAAGAAAAAGATCCAAACACCTTTGTTATCATGACTAAAAAAAAAATCCTAATGTCTTGTGTCCATAAAGACAATTGGAATTTCTTCTCAAATCAATTACGAAAAAAAAAAAAACTTGCACCTCCAGTAAGATCTAAAGCTAAGACTGTATATTAAATGCAGATAATCCAGAAACCAAGAGAAAAGTAATAGATTGGTTCAAACTGTAACAATATCTAAAATTTAAGACACATTTTATTTAAAATGCCTATTTTCCCTTCACAATAGTTTTAAATTACCAGACCAACAATTCCGCATTAAATCTATTTAAACATTCTAACTTCTAAAGCTACTTAACTCTCTAAAGTGATAACAATAAAAACAAAAGAAAAGATGACATAAAATTGAAAAGTATACTAGACTAATTTAATTTTTACGCATTCCCCCAAAAGCACTGGGAAGGAACCATTGCTCAGTCAAGATATTACCTTTTCCTCAACACCATCTCTTTTCAATTCAGAAGGGGATATTGTCTATATTTAGATCAGTAATAATAAAGAAAAACATGTACCTTTCTGTTGGGATAACCACTTTGACTATGGCTTGCGACAGAGTCTGTATATGAAGTCACATCAGATAATAAACATAGAATATGTGAGTATTGTTAACAAGTAACAAGCAAAAATATACATAATGCATTGAAAACACTACACATCTAATCACAAGTTCTGCAGACTATCACTGCATCGGAAGTAATTATACACTACGCAATTACATAAATGCAAATGGATGTGTTCACAGTGAACAATTAATGTTCACCAAATGCAAAGAATCAGAACATTCCTGCCAGAATGCACATCAATGCACTGAATAGGTACTACACTGAGAATTATCAGATAAAGATTTTAATTTGTGAAATAATTAACTGTTTTTGCCTCTGACCATACAGTTTGCTACTTTGTTCCCAAGCCTTTAAAACCAGCCCTGTGATTTCAAGTGTAATTAACATGTAACAGAACCAACAAATTCTTACAACTTGAAATTAAGTTGGTTTTATGTTTAATAAAGAAAAATACTCACCCTTTGCTTTTACTAGTTAACTATTTCTGAAATACCATATACGCTGTTATATAGTCTACTACCTCAAAAACTTGAAAGCTAAGTTAGTTTGCTGCCATCTAAACAATTTAACTATTTAGGTGGTATTTTTTCTAATTAAAAAATCTCTTAACCAAATAAAAACTAGCATGTTCTTAGAACAAAGAAAATTCAAACACTGAATTCAAGCAAACCTGAAAACAACACTGGATGAGGGGGCCTTACTGAGTGGTCAAAAGGGAATGGTAACCACAAATAAAAATATGACCTAATGATTCAATATAGGGTTTCCATGGACTAAGGCAGGGAACATATCTACTTATTTCTTTGAGTTGCCAGAATAACACACATAATTCTATAAAATTGTTGAAAAGAAATACTACCACAGATTTAGTATTTACATATTAGATGTGCTCTATGTACATTTTTTAAATTACCTTCTCGAAATCCTCCTTGTTTTTAGGTGGTGGTAACATGGGCGCATTGGGGTTTTTTAATCGCTCTCTAGGCTGCGCATTAAAAGGCAGTCCGGATGGAGGTGGGGGAAGTGTGTGTTCCATCATAGAAGGCGGAATGTATATTGGATGTGGAGGAATAGGTACAGCTTTACCCCAACCTAACTTCATTTCAAAAGACATAATCATTTTCCCTACAAAAGAAAAAAATTTACTTTGACAAACCTCCAGAAAAAAAAAAAAGCATTTCTGGTAACTTAATTAAATTTCCTTAATAGGCTTTCGAATTTGATCTAAACTCAAGAGTACAATTTTTATGAATAATCTACACTAAAGAAATATCTAAATTCTATAAATGGACCATAGAACTTTACCATTTAAATTTTTTAGAGCTCTCTCAGCATCTCTTCTATTCATAAAAGCCACAAAGCCACAATTTCTTTCTCTTGCTCTTTCTTCATCAGTTCTAGGCCACATAATTTTTACACTAGCTAATGGTCCAAATCTTCCAAATTCTTGGCACAGCATTTCTTCATTCATCTATTAAAAGATGAGAGTGTTTGGTTATGCAACACAAAGGAAGGGAAGGGCAAAAATTCTATGCAGTCCAGAAAGCAAAATCATTTTTACAAAGTAAAAAGCAACATATTAATGCTACAGTATTACATTCAAATACTAGAAACTTAAAACTGGTGAAACCCTGCCCTACCACGGCATCTGCATTATTTTCATAATAGAAATATTCTATTTTATTTAAATAAGTAGCTAGGGTTTAGGGTCTTAGAGCTACTGAAACCAAAGTCATGTCTGAATTCTCTTCTTGCTTGAAGATCTTGAGATCTACAAATCTGTTTGGCAGCAGTGGTATATCTATAAATTGAGCAGCATTTCAAGCAAGAGTGGGGAGTGTACCTGTCGATGATGGAAGGAAAACCAGAGTGCACAGTTTTCCTGTCTCTAGTACCCATTTACCAGGGTGATCAAGAACAGAATCAGAAAACAGTACATACACAGCAGGGTCAAAAGTATATATTTTTATAAACAAGATATTTCATCTAACCTACCATATTCCCCAAAACATACTAATCAAACTGGAGCAGAGAAATTAAAATACTGAAGCCAGTGTAGTATCATATGCTGCAATCAGCAGAGGGGAGGTGGGAAACAGGAAGCGCCCAAGCTCCAGTTAAAGCAGGAAAACAGTTCAAAAAGGGAAAAGCACAGGAGGAAAAGAAAAGGAACTCAGTAAGAAAGCAAGCTATACATCCAAAAAGGTGCCTTTAAAGAGCACAGTCTAGTTACTACATGGGAAGACACGTTCTTCAAGAATGTACAGGAAACAATTTGGATCTCACCAGTAAGTCCCAAGATTATGAAACAATTATTAAATAATAATTCCATCAGCTTTGTCAGCTTCACAACCTAAATTTTACTTTCCCTAACTGTCTAACAATAAAAATGACCATAAGTGAACACTTGCTTTATTTTACTTATATTACCTGTGGATTAATGTTTCCAAGGTATAAATTAGTAGTACTTGGATCTCCTACATCATGTGAGCCAGGTGCATAATCATCAAGAACTAAAACAAGGGAGAAAAAAAAATTATACCCTGTGAAATACAAAGCTGAAACAATTCCTATTAAATACAAAAGCAAAAAACTGTATTACCACCAGATGATCGATTTCTTCTTGAAGGCACATCCACTGGAAGAAAAAAAAAAGAACAACTCTTAGTTTTTAAGATAATAAATCATAAATACGTACATTAAAATAAACATCACTTACTAGAACGCCGCTGACCATCAGAATCTGACTGAGGAGGCTCAAATCGACTTAACCTGCCCTTTGTTTTATGTCTCTCATCACGTTCTTCCTGAATTCTGTTGAAAATATTTACAGTCAACTTAGAGTAAGCCACATTCATATTCAGTAACAGAGCTTATCTAAGTAACATCTTGAAAAAATTGAATATATTTGCATTACCGGTAATTATAATCAAGACTAGTGAGCCCATCAAATTACAAGACAGGAACAAGCACATATCTACAAGTCCACACTGAACAATAATGCCTCTTTTGGGGTGAAAAGAAAATTCAACATGAAACTACTGTTTACATTTTTGCTCTTAATAGATTTGATGACCTCTACCCTAGTGAATAAGTAGGATTCCAGATAAGAAATAAACCAAATGCATCAAATTTACACATCACAAGCAGCAATGGACATTGACCAAATGCTAGTTGACTCTCAAGCACATGTTACCATCTACTGTTGCTAGAGAAAGCTCACTTGCAAGCCAGCTGATAATAACCAGTATATACACTGACACCTCTAATTATCAGTCCAGTATGCCTATCATAGAAAATTCTCCCTATAAAAAACTTACTGTTTTAGTTCTTCTTTGAAAAGTTCCAAATTGCTTTTTTTCTTTTCTTTCTCCCCTTTCTTCAGTGGCTATGAAGAATATGGTAAGTTATAGTTGAAACAAAGAAGATTAAACAAAATTATGGTTTCTTTTGGCAGTGACAAAAATCTTCTAGAGTTGCAAAATAGCAATTTTTGAAAAACTGTGAATATACTAAGAGTCCACCTAATTATATAAATTTGAAGCAAATTTTAAGGCGTATGAATTACATAGCAATAAAGCTGTTGCATTTTAATTGCTTCCAGTGCTATCTTAACAACCACTCAAGAAAAAAAATCAATTACATCACTATTTAATGTATCATATTTAATTAAATGTGGCTCCAAGTGACTTGATCCCACACTTATCAACCTACTATCCTCTGTAAAACTCCTACTTCCAATGAATAAAAAACTCTATAATGAGAAATTAAAAGATATATCAGGTTTGATAGTAATCCCTAAGAAGTTCTAAAACCATCCTAAGGCACATGTACATGTTACTAATAATTTTAGGTTAGGTTCTTAGTTCAGAACTGTTTAAAAGAAGAATATTACCCTACATTTATAACACATTTTTGACTTGCAATATATAATATGAATACAGTAGCAAATGTTCAATGAGTACTATTGCCATGTCCTAACCTAATCTACCACCTTTTATCTCCATGAGTTACTGAGTTAGACAACATCAAAACTCAAGACCTACTCCAAGACTTATAAACCATAAAAAAATTTCTTGCAGAGAATACACTCAAAGTACTAATGACAGTGCCAGCTTCTAAAATGAATGCTCAATTATTAATAATTACTTACAGGTTTTTTCGTTTCAATCACAAGAAGAGATGGTGGCCTTTCATTGGATGACTGATTTGGAGGATTTTTTTGATCTGCAAATCTTGAAGATGGCTTATAGATTTTACCTCTTTTTTCATCTGTTTCATGTTCATCTGAAATTTAAAATGCTAAGTTGTAAAACTAATTTAATATAATTTTGGTTTTTGCTATTTTATTTAAGAAGAAAATTAAGATGTTTTTAATATTAAGATTTGAATGTGAAATTAAATTTACATTATTACCTCTCTACCAGCCACGGTTTAATCCTTTATAGCAAAACTATGAAAGATTAAATTTTCTGCAATATAATCTGCTTTTTTAAAAACTTGGCACTAAGTTTTTTTAAATTAACTCCTTCATACAGTCCTGTTAATCACATTCAGTATCTCTTCATTACTCCATATTTGGGCATTTATTTTGATACTTAATTTAACCACTAGAGGGTGCTAATAGAAAAAGAAATGTGAAACTCAAGTCTTCCATAATTAATGTGTTGCTGCATCATCCAAGTTTTGTTCAAATCTAGATCCCTGAACTTACCTTTAGCTGCATTAACAACCCCGCCTCGAACAAATGTTTTCACTTTATTACCATCACTTCCTTCAAAAGCAGCAAGAAATTCCTCATAAATTTCAGCAGCTGCCTTTTCATCCTCCTAAATACATAACCAAATATTAGTGACATAAAAATTGCTGTGTGGATGTGACTTAACTTGTTTTTTGGTTTTGGTTTGAGACAAGATTTCACTATGTAGCCCAGGCAGATCTGAACTCAGTATGTAAACCATACTAGTCTTGAACAGAGATCTGCCCACTTTCACCTACCAAATACTAGGATCAAAGACAAATGCCACTATGTAGAAAGACAGCTCAGCAAAGAGCAATTGGCTCTTCTTCCTGAGAACCTAGGTTTCAATACCCACATGACAGCTCACAACCATCTATAACTCCAGTTCTTGGGGATCAACTCCCTCTTCTGAAGTCTCTGGGACCAGGCACACAAAGGGCACAAAAATATACAAGCAGGAAAAACACCCATACACATAAAAAAGAAAAACAAAAAGAAATTACACTCAAAGCCTCTTCTTTCCCAAGTAATTCTAATATCTACAACTTGGTAGACTTTGGATATTACCAAAAATTATATGCTAAATATTTAAAACATAAGGCTTTGCTCCTTTACTTGAAATTTAGAGAAGTAGAAAGTAACTCACCACATACAGGTAAATAAGTAAATGTATTTAAAGACAGTTCAAGAGTCAAACTGTAAGACAAATGACTGCATAAAAACATATTAGTCTATTACTATTTAAGAAGGCCTCCAAGGTATGATGACTTAATTCATCAAATATAAAAATTTATTCACAAAGAACCAAAGATAGAATAGAAGCAAAGACACAGTGCTTATTTCTAACCTGGCATTAAAGAAAAAAACCTAGAAGAACTAACCTTCTCAGCTATACATCATCTAATCTTCATATATATGAAGACCAGGCTGAGCATGGTCATGCATGCCTATTACTTCAGAGGTGAAAGCAGGAAGACAGAGTTCCTGACTAACCTGAGCTGCATAGCAAGAATCTACTTCAAAAACCCAAATCAAACAGAAGAATGGAATAAATCAAGAAAGAAATACATCCAATAACAAACAGAAAATTGTACTCAAGGAAGGGTAAATATATCAGTAAAAGGAGTGGCCAGTGTCAGATACATGGACTTTCCCATAAATGAAACTGCATAACAACTATTTGAAAAGATATAAGATGAAATCAATTCTTTGTGTTATATGTCAGGAAAAACTGCATAAAGATTAAATTTCTTAAAAAATGGAAAGAATCCTAGAAATTCATTGGGATTCTCCTAAGAATGCAGATTCTAGAAAAAAATACAGGGAAATTTTTCTATAAGCCAGAAGTGAAAAAGTAAGGTAAACAACTTGGTTAATAACAAGAAATCATGGGGGAGACTGACAACTGATTATAACAACAGGTTTTACAAGAATAAACCAAAAGAAAAATTTAAAAAAAAAAAAAACAATGGAAGAAGGCTACTCAACTGTATTCCCACTGAAAGAACTGCAGCGTCAACACTACATTGAGGTATTATTTCCACACTAGACTGGCAAAGATCCTGTCAATAGGATTTACCACATTCAAGTATATGGGCTGGGGCCCTCACTTTTACTAAAATATCATTCACTTCAACAATCTCCGCTTTCAGGAATAAGTCCCAAAAGGTAAACTAGAAAAAAAAAAAAAGTACCTATTCATAAAAAGCATTTGTACCATAATATCCAAAGAGCAAAACCACAAATCCCTCAATAGGCTTTTAAATGAATAGACAATTATAAATCTACAAAAGCCATAAAAATGCAGAATTTTGTATCCTACAAGTAGTCACAAAGATAACATTTGGTTAAAAAGGTAAATGGAGAAAAAAAAAAAAGGTAAATGGAGTTAAGTACTCTCACTCTACAGCATGTTATCATCCATCAAGGAAAATGGGATGATACAGTATACACACACAAACACACACACACACTCACTCACACTTTGACAAAAAGAACACATCAAAAGATAACAGAACTATAGATCAGAGGACAGGCTGAGAAACTGAGCTCATCTGAACTTCCGTGTGTGTGTGTGTGTGTGTGTGTGTGTGTGTGTGTGTGTGTGTGTGTGTGTGTAGAGTTGCAAACATCTAAGCAGTAGAACTCTTCAGGAGACATGCCTCTACTGCTCCCTTACACAACCATTTCCAAGAATAACCCAAAATACACTTCAAACATTACCTTTTTCTTCAGTTCCTCTTGTTCCTTCTTACTTAAAGTTCGCTTTGGTGTGCTCATTTTTCCAATACTGAATGCTTTAAGCTTGTTTTCTAGAAGAGGCTATGAAAAGAAACAAAAAGATTGTCTTTACATACAAATTTTAACATTACCTATGAATTTAACACATTTGAATTGATAACCAAGTCTTTAAAGAGTTACTGTTTTAAAGTATCAATGCAAAGAAAAGCTAGGGCTACTCCAAGCAAATGCTACCTCAGGCTGGGTCTGTAAATACCCATTCATTGAGGAGTGCTTTTTATTTCCTAACTTGAAGAGTCAAAGACTTTTTTAAGCAGAAAAAAAGGTTAAAATAACAAAGAAACAGAAACCAAAGTGTAGTTGGTTTTTTTTACTCTTTGGGGGCCCACCACCCAGCTCCCAAATAAATACACAAAGATTTATTCTTAGTTATGAATGCCCGGTTCTTAGCTTGTCAGCTTTTCTAATTATTCAGCTCCTCTTTAACTACATTTTGCCTCTGGGCTTTTTACCTTTCTTTATTCATATTCTCTCTCTCTCTCTCTCTCTCTCTCTCTCTCTGTCTGTCTCTCTCTCTTTCTTCTTACTCCATGGCTGGCCCCTGGCGCCCTCTTCTCCTTTTCCACTCTTTGCTCTTCTTCCCTAGATTTCTATTTAGTCTCTCTGCCCACCAGCCCCACCTATTTCTCTCTCCTGCCTAGCTATTGATCATTCAACTCTTTATTAGATCAACCAGGCAGGCAAAGTTAAACAAATGTAAGAAAAAAGAATGCAATACATCTTTGCATCATTAAACTAAACAAATATCCCACATCACAAACGAATGTAACACATCTTAAACTAAGATTCCACAACACTAAGGCTTAGAACAAAAACAAAAGCATAGAGGGAAAATATAGACATCTCTAGGCAAAAGTAGCAATGACAGAAAACAGATCCTCAAGTGAGAGGGTCATAAATTTCTACTCTCAGGAAGCCATCTGTAAGTTCCAATTCAGGTATAACAAATCACATCACACTCTTTTATAACCTGACTAAGTACCTTATTTATCAAAAACATTGGTATTAACATAATTTCATTTTCTTTGCTGGGAATGTACCATCTATTACAAATTTCAGTTGTCAGAATATATAAAACTCTATCAATAATTTTGGAACAACAAACAAGCATCCCCAATCTGAAAATCCAAAATCTCCATACCACAAAGTGGAAGTTTCCATACCTGATCTCAAGGAACAGGTTGCAGTCAAAAGCTAGGTGCAAAAAACTGTGTAACAAATTACCTCTGGGCTGTATGTATAAGATATATACAAAACAGAGATAGATTTTATGTTTAGACTTTTTTTTTTTTTTTGGTTTTTCGAGACAGGGATTCTCTGTGGCTTTGGAGCCTGCGCTGGAACTAGCTCTTGTAGACCAGGCTGGTCTCGAACTCACAAAGATCCACCTGCCTCTGCCTCCCGAGTGCTGGGAAGTCCTATGACCAAGATACCTCAGGCATAAGAAAATATTCCAAAGGCAAAGTCTAAAAATAAAATAAAAAACAAAATTCCCAAACCTAAAACACTTTTCATGCTAAGCAGATGAATTACTCAACTGTTATAAGAACACCATATCTGGCAGCATTGAGACCCAGGGGGTTTAAAAAAGAAAAAGTGGAAGTCAGCCTTCCCTCCTCCATCCTTTCATTTGCCCACTGACATCTCCACACCCACAGGCTTAGCTAGCTCCAGATATGGAATGGGGTTGGGAGGTGCCTGTCTGAAAAATGAAGCTCTCATCCCTCAAAGAAGCTTCTTTTTGCAGCAGTCAGAGACCACCACAGAAAACTACAACTGTTCAAAATATATGGAACAGCTGACTGTAAGGTGCCAAACCCAAGGAATATACCTAAAACACAACTGGTGGAAGAGATTTCAGAGCCAGAGACCAGCAAGTCTGCTTTGAGATTATCTCCTAAAAGTAAATGAAGCCACACCCATGATACCTTAACAATTTGGCTGCCTAAACAGACTCGAATAATAACACCACCAACAGACATATTAATTGGAAGAGGAAAATCTCCAGGGGCCCTACCTCTAGAGAAGATGGGAAACTAAAGACTGCTGAGAGGGAAAATTAGGTTTCCCCGGGAATGAGGTCCACAACCGGTTATACAATACCAAGAGATCAGCCCTGAAATCGCATACACATAAGCAACACTAAAACCAACTCAGCAAGTGGCGTGTGTAAAACAATAATAATCAAGGAAAAAGAGGACATGAATTTGAGAAGGAGTCAGGAGGTGGGGACACAGGAGGGGCTAGAGGGAGGAAAGGGGAAATGATGTAATTTTACTTTAACTAAAATGTCAAAAATTAAGAAAAAGAGCAAAAAGTTGGGAGGGAAGGGAGATGTGAGAGGAGTTGAAAGGGAAGAATGGAGATTGGATTTGATCAAAACATATACATATACATATACATATAAAATTCTCAGTTTTTAAGAGAAAACATTTTTAAAAAATAGTACATTTTATTTATTTTTGTGTTTGCATGTGACAGAGTACATGTACCAAAGACATGTATGAAGGTCAAAGAACAACTTAAGAAAGCTGGTTCTCTTCATCTACCATGTAGGTCCCAAGGAGCAAACTTGGGTGGGTCAGGTTTGGTGCCAAGTATCCTTACAACTTGAGCCACCTAGCCAGTCTGAGGGAACAGTATTTTAATGAAGCCTTCATATGTACAATTTAGAAGCAGATGCCTTCTGAAATCTGGTTTAAATAGTCTATAGGCCTTCAGTTGTTCCAAGTTACTCATTTGATTCACAAACTTAAAAGGTAGGATTGTTAATTAAATACAACCTAAAATACTGTAATCTGAAGTTTTTCTCTTCCTTATTAAAATGAAAAGCTAAGTAACTAAATTACTTTGGAAATTTGTATAGAAGAGAAACATTGAGGCCACTTACTGAAGTTACATTAAATGCCCTCTGGGAAAGATAAGCAGTTAATAATACAAAAGAAAATCAATCAAGCAATCTCTCTCAAGATTTTTACTTATTTTATGAATGTTTTGCTTGCATATCTGCATGTGCACTCCATGTGTGCCTGGTGCACAATGAGTTCAGAAGAGAGTGTCAGATACCCCGGAACTATATAGATGGTTGTGAGCCACCTGTGGATACTGGGAAATAAACCCAGGTCCTTGGCAAAAAGAGGCGAGTGCTCTTAACCACACAGCCATCTGTCCAGCCTCAACAGTCAATTTTTTAAAGATTCAAGTCATCTTTTCCTCAAAAATGAAAGAAAACTGTCTTGCCATCATTCAAGGGCACTGGAGTTTGCTTAAGAGGTTTAAACAAACAAAAATTATACAGAAATTCAAGGAAAAAAACCACAATTTTAAGAAACAAAATTTGTGGCTGGGAAGGGTGGCATACGCTTTTTATCCCACCCAGCACTCAGGAGGCAGAGGCAGGCAGATCTGAGTTCAAGACCAGCCTGATCTACAGAGCAAGTTCCAGGACAGTCACAACTACAGAAAAACCCTGGGGGGGGGCAGGGAGGAGGAAGGGAAGGAACGAACAAAATACAAGATTTGTGTGCTCAAATTTTATTAATATCCGAATAGTTAGATTTAGGTATCCAGAACAGAAAATGGCAAAAAAAAAAAAAAAATTACTGAGTGTTTCTCAAAGAAAAATAAAAATACTGGGATAATATGCTATTTTAAGATGTATTCCTATGAAATGTATCTTGGAAAGGTAAAAATATATTCATGCTTAAAAAAATTAGAAACATATGATCAGTCCAGAAGTTGCAGAGCATGTCTTTAACCCCAGCACTGCGGAGGTAAAGGCAGGAAGATCTCCCTGAATTCAAGGCCATCCTGGTCTACATTGAGAGTTCCAGTACATAAAGGATTGCATAGAGATCCTGTCTTTTTTTAAAACATAAAAAAAGTTCCAGGCGGTGGTGGCACATGTCTTTAACCCCAGCACTCAGGAGGCAGAGGCAGGCAGATCTCTGTGAGTTCAAAGCCAGCCTGATCTACAGAGTGAGTTCCAGGACAGGCTCCAAAGCCACAGAGCAACCCTGTCTCGAAGGACCAAAAAAAAAAAAAAAATCAGGGTGGTTTAATGCTGGCTGATGACTTAATATCTTCTGAACTTTTTTCAAAAGAAAAATTAAGTTGTACGCTTTTTAAAATAGTGGCAGGAAGTGAATGTAGGGCCCCATACATGCTAGACAAGTATGCCACCACTAACTTAAATACCTACCTCAAGAAAAATTATCTTAAATAGAGTTTTAAAAACTAAAAAGACCCAGGGATGCTTTGTAGTCAAGAACCCATTTCTCGAGGGCAGGGGAGATAACTCAGTCAGTGCAATATCTACATCAATGAGAACCTATATATGGATCCCCAGAACCTATGCAAAAAGCCAGTGGTAGTGGTTATAGTGTGTCTATAACCCCAGCACTGTGTGTCTGAGGCTCAACAGTCAGCCAGACTTGCAGAATGGAAGTGGAGTCTAGATTCAGTGAGAAACCTTGGTTCACAATATACAAGGTGGAGTGACTGAGAAAGATGCCCAACGTTGACCACTGGCCTCTACTTGCACCTGCATGCGCATACACGTATACACACACAGAAGAGAACCTCTTTTTGTGTTCCTGATTGTCCCAGGACTCTACTTACCCAAATGACTAATATCTAGTTCTATTTGTTTTCAGAGAGAACATAAGCTCTTAGAACACAAGGACTGCATCTTTTTTATATTGTATATATGTTCACGTTGTGGGTAGGTGGTATGCACACCAGTGCATGTCTGTGGAGGTCAGAGAACAACTTTGTAAAGTCATTTCTCTCCATCCACCTATGCATGGGTTCTAGGGATCTAACCTGGGTCTAGGCTTGCACAGTCAGCACCTTTACCTACTGAACAATTTCACCAGATCAAGAACTGTCTTAATTGGCTGAATATGCCTAGTAGCTCAATAAACATGACAATAACCACTTTATAGTCAATGTTTACTTTCCAAATAAAATTAAACATCTTCAATGAAACATCTAATATAAACTACAGACTTTTCTTTAAATAAATGGGAATTTATTGTTAATAAAAATATCAATTTCAAATAGTATAAAATGAAACAAGTACAAAACCATCATACTCAGTCAAGGACAAAGTAAAAGTGTTAGCCATCCTTTGTCACCTTTAGAAATACTCACTCTTGAGAGATTCTGATGAGGAGAATCACAAAGGCTTTCACGGCCACTTTCATTCCTATAATTGTGTTTTCTTGGGCTTTTAGGTCGTGTTCGACTTGGCATATCACTATCTGAGGGTCCAGATGCATCCATCTTCAGATAAAGTTTTAAAAATGGGTTTCAAAAATAACATCATAGTACTAAAAACTAGAGTTAATCCAGAGTGTCTATATATTGACAAATTTCACTAGGTTATCTAAAAACACATTATTAAAAACACCATGTTATAAGTAAATTCCTTAAGAGTTTTTCCAAAACTCTGACTTGCCCTTGAAAGCTCAAATATTATATTGGAAACATTTGTTACTCTTAAAGTAACAGGTTCTTTCCTTCTCTTTCAAGAGAATAACCTGTCAAATACCCAAGTCAAATAACAAGTTTATACATCAGGCATTCCATGAAGTAAGAATGGTAGTTGACAGAGTAGTTTACTCAGCCGCCCTCACTACAAACAACATCTGCTAGGAAGTAGCAGACCTTATATATACTTGTTTCATCACAGAGGATATGAAAACCAAAGACCCATACATGAGTCAAGTCTTAAGAATTTTACAACTTTACTAAAAACAATACTTTTTTGAGTCAAGGTCTGTTAAAATTGTGGGTGAGCTTCAACTTCGTGAGTCCACGATCTTCCTTCCTGCTTTATCCTGGGGTTACAGGCATAGCCCCCACCCAGGCTCACCCTCTAAAACATTTTAAATTAGCATATTTTACTGTATATGATTGGAATGAATACAAGCTAATTTTAGAGTCACTTCCTTGATTCATGCTAATGTGCCAATAGTTTGCCTACCAGTTGCTTCTGCACTATCAGGGAAAATGTCAACACAAGGCAAATAATGCCTTGACATTTTTACAAAAGACTTTTTATTTAGGCCTACATGAAGCATGGGGGGAGAGCACACGTGCACTTGTTTGTGCTTGAGTCTAGAGTCCAAAGGTTGGTGTTAAGTATCTTCCCTAGTCCCTCGCCACCTTATTATTTGAGGCAAGGTCTCTCACTGAACATAGAACTCAACAGTTCACAGAAGCTGGCTAGCCAGAGTACTCCAGGGATCCACCCACCTGTCTGTCTACTCAGGACAAAGGTTAAATGAAACAGAAACCATCATGCCCAGCTTTCACACAGATACTGTGACGAGCACTTTACTTACTGAGCCACCTCCCAATGCCCCTATTATAAAATAGCTCTGAGTTCACATACTTCTAAAAGGTTCTCAACAGCTTATAGGAGGTGCCTGCACACCATACTTTGAATACTGCTATAACATGGGAAAAAATAGCAATTGCAGTATTCCAAATGCCAAAACCCTTTAAATAAGAAAGGCATATACCTACTAAGAAAACAAATACGTCTACCTTTCTATAGTGGAACATTATATCATGAGAAAGAACTGATCAGCACTCTCTATGCCAGGTGATTTACAGGGATTTCAAGAGGCAGGTACAATGTGCAGCAAGAAAAGGGTGTGTATATGTAATCATTATGTAAACAAATACATTTATAAGCACAATAAAAGATAAAAAATACATGTCAAGTTTCTAATGCAATATGAGGTACTATGTATGAGACAATGGTCTAGTACCCTGTAAAGATTTTTATTTGTATTTTAATAAAATGCTGACTGGCCAGTAGCCAGGCAGGAAGCATAGATGGCGCAACCAGGCAGGAAGTAGAGGCAGTGTGATGAGAACAGGAGAATTCTGGGAAGAGGAAAGGTTCAGTCTTCAGTAGTCACCCAGACTTAGAGGAAGCAAGATGAGAATGCCTCGCTGATAAAAGGTACCAAGCCACATGGCTAACACAGACAATAATAATGGACTAATGTAAGTTATAAGAGTTAATAAGAAGCCTGAGCTAATAGGCCAACCAGTTTATGATTAATGCAGACCTCTGTGTGTTTCTTTGGGAATGAACAGCTGTGGGACCAGGTGGGATAGAAATCTAAGTCAACAATGAAGGAGTTTGTTTAAAAAACAACACACACACACAAAGGCAGACACAATTAAATGTTCACACAACATAACTGTATTCATTTGCCGTGTAACTCATGCATATAGATATATAAAGAAAAATTGTATTTTTTAAGGAAAAATAAAAAATGCTATTTTTTATACTTACATGTGCATCTGAAGATCCAGATGAATGCACATCTGCTGATCGGCTCTACAAGTATCAAAACAACAAAAGCAAATATTTAAAGAATCAGAAAGTCTTTCTACATTGTTTCTTATGCTGCAGGGGTTTAATCTTCCCTAGCTTTCAGCAGCTACCGCTTTTCACCTAACGAAACTGAACAATACAATTGCATTCTGTCTTACAAAAAAGTTGTGATCTAGGCAAATGTGTTGAGTAAATTCTTTAAAATTAAAAATGCATATTTTCCTAATACATGGCACAAATGCAAATGAAAAATTTGAAATGTAACTACCTTTTCAAAGTAAAGCCTGCAGACCTAACCACTATTTATAACAAAACATTTATACAAAGGCTTCTCCCAAGTCCTAACACTAACACTGCCAGGGCAGCACTTCTTTGCACATAGAAATCTCCCTTCCTTTATCTAGTCACTCAGAGTAAACATAAATAATGATTTGTATCTGCAAGAAAACACAGGCTTTAACCTTCACTGCTTAGTAGAAGGCACAATATTCACTGCAGAACTAGTTCAAGGAAAGTAAAATCTTATCAAATCACCATTTTCAACTTGTTAGAAGAGAGTTGCTTCTGCCAGGCTGGTATAGAACACCCATTTAGTCCCAGCACTCAGGAGACAGGAGGATCTGAGTTGAGGCCAGCCTGGTCTACAGAGTTTGAGGCCAAACTCTGGGTAACTCAAGGCTACACAGTGAGACCCTGTCTCAGAGAAAGAGCAAGTCAGTGAGAAAAGCGGGCTATTTCTAATGAAACATGCCATGAGGCCAACTTATGGCAGAGCAGAAAAATGTCTTCAAATACTACCATTTTTTAAAAGAAATCAACTGTTAAATTTCACATTACTTTTTTCTTAAATAACACATTTCAGAGTATATGCAAGGTGCTGAGTATTGTTTTAATTACCTCGTCTACAACATTTTCTTCTCTAAAATCCACTAAACCGAGACTTAAGCAAAAAATTAGTAAAAATGCAGCAGGCATTGTGGTCCCTCCCACCTTCATCTTTCTGTCTATGGTTTATCCTCAATTTTTATTGTGCCCTCCCCTGTAAATCTTATTCTCCCAGCTAGCTTTTCTCAAAAGTAAAGTTGATGTGGGGTGTGGGGGTAGTTACCATGTAACTATGTAAAACTATGTAAAACACATCTTGGTATCTGTAGCCATCTGGAAATTAGAAAATCCAAAACAACTACCTATTTTTACAAAAGAGAAATTCAGCCAAGAGGGTAAAGGAAAACAACTGCTTTCCAAAACACTAGTACTAACCATTAGAAAATAAAAATAATGTAACAGTAACAAGAAATAGAAAATCTTCAGAGCCGGGCGGTGGTGGCGCATGCCTTTAATTCCAGCACTCGGGAGGCAGAGGCAGACGGATCTCTTTGAGTTTGAGGCCAGCCTGGTCTACAAGAGCTAGTTCCAGGACAGGTTCCAAAGCTACAGAGAAACCCTGTCTCGAAAAACAAAAAACAAAAAAATCTTCAGAAACTAAATTTAAATTTTTTTTTAGAAAAAATACAAATTTTATGAAAAGTTCATTCATTCAAATCACCTTTTGAAGACTCATTCCTGAACAAGAAGCATTAAATTATTAAATATTAATTAATCTACTACTAAAACCATATTAAAATTATCCAAAATTATTTATGTAACATGACTTTATTCAACAGCTGAAACTCCTACAGAGAACCCTCTGCAGTAGCACGGGAACTGTGAAGGTAACCCTGAGGTTCACGTAGCAGCAGCGGTTTGCAGGAAAGCAGCTAAACCAGCAGCTCCTTAATCTGTGTGTCATAACCTAACAGCCTTTTCTAGGGTTTATCTTTCTTTATTCATTTCTAAGATTTAAAAATAAACGCCACCAGATACTGTTTTAAATCTCTTCAGACTGCCAGACATTTGTAATCTAATCATCAAGACCGTCGCCTAGGGCCACTGAGACAGCAGGTAAAGGTGCCTGCCACCAAGCTTGATGACTTGAGTTCAATCCCTGCGATCCACATGGTGAGAATGAACCAGCTCCCCAAAGTGTTCCTCTCCCCACAATAAGTAAAAACAAAATGTAATACCAAAAATTAGGAAGGGCTATCACTTAAATAACTGTTCATCAGTTAGTAAATAATCTCAAAATCAAAGGTAGCCAGTTCAAAAGTCAGCTACAACGTGCTGACTTGTAAATAAAGCAGTAACAGTAGGACTGAGATGATGAACCAACTGATTTCAACTAAGGTAAGGTGTCAATATTTACTGCACACCTTTTACCAAAGATATGCTGCTTAGTTAGATCAGAGTAATGTTATGCTTAACAAAGATATGCAAATTGAAGTTCATGAGACTTCTACTTTATGTGTGTGTAAAGAAGAGCAAATAACAACGCATACAAAGAAGTTAGTTCTCTCCTTCTATCACCTGAGTCTCAGGGACTGAGCCCATATGGTCAGACTTGACAGTAAACACCTTTACCTGCTGAGCCATTTCCCTGGCCCTCGACACTAATTTAAAGAAAGGACAGTTGAAACAATATGGTTATACCACAAGAGCACATGTGGCCAGGCAAATCTTAACCTGGCAGGAAAAGGAAGCTTGCCAGAAAAACTTCTAGGAAAGGATATGAAGATATTTGAAGTAATCCCTCATAAAGCCAGCAATGCAATAACCTCTAACCTCTGGCCCTCCAATCTTCAAATTCTTTCCAATTGTATTTTGGAACAACTCTCCTAAAGGACTTTCCAGCTCTCTAATTTTATTCCCTATATTCAAAACTCTCCACAATTTAGTCCAATCGTTCATTATCGGTCCAGTCTTGTACCTTTTATTCTCCCCATGGAAGAGCACTGAAGACCACCTGGTCTGATCATTCAACAATTCATTTCCCAATCATTTCCTGTCTCCATCTTCCCCAGTTCTTTCTGATGACCCAAAACACAATCTTCTCAGCTCTGCTCACTATTCAAAGCAATCAATCAAATTCTGGACAGCTCCCCATCTCCACTCAAGCAGGTATCATTTCTTTACTTTCAGACACTTCTGACAGCTCTGCCTTGTTCTATGTACTGACTCTCTCCTGCTATACTGCATGCTCCCGCAAACTCTGCTAATTTCTTATTTGAAATGGTGTACCTCAGCATCACACTCAAAAATCAGGCAAAAGAAAGAGCTTCAATATAACTGTTGACTTATACCCAGTCTACACAAGTACCTACCAAAGAAAGCTACACTCTAGACCTCACACCACTCTGTCTGCTCATTAATAAGTGGCTATTCAAGCCAAATCAAGGTTTCCACTTAAAACACAACAAAAACATGCACAATGTGGAGATTGGAAGGATGGTTCAGTGGTTAAAGAGCACTGACTACTCTTACAGAGGACCTGGGTTCAATTGTGAGCACCTACACAGCCGCTCAAAATCATCCCAGTTCCAAGGGATCCAAAGCCTTTTTCTGGTCTCTATAAGTACCAGACACACACATGGTCCACAGACATACATTCAGGCAAAACACCCATACACATAAAATAGTATTTTTTAAAAGCTTTAAGAACATTAAAACATTCTGTATAATTATTTACTCATACTCATAAATATCAGTATAGGAAACGCTTAAATAAATTTTTAATGTCTCTAAATTTTCTCAAAAGTTGAACAGATGTATAACTCTTCACAATAGTCTCAAGCGTTATTGACCTTCAAAACTTACTTCTGGAGTTGAGGGTGTACTTCAGTGACAGAGTGTGCACTCAATGTGTACAAGACCCTACAATCAATTCCCAGTGACAACTCAGTTAAGAGGCAATATGCAAAATTAATTTTTTTATTTTAAAATTCCACAACAAAATTTTCATTTATTTTAAAAGTGATGTTCTTTGTAAAAAAGGGTTAGAGAAACAGAAGTCTTCAACTTGTACACCAAATGATCTCTTCATTCATCTGCCACTATGATAAATGTATTTTCTAATGTTTATTTTCCAAGGGTTTCAGAAATAAAAGCCAAACGAATTTTTAAAAAGGCTTTTAGAAAACAAATCAGTCCAGTTGTGGGTCATGAGCCCTTAGAGGTCAAACGGCCCTTTAACAGCAATGCCAGTTCCATGGGACTGATGCCTTCCTCTGACCACCTTGGACATCAGGCACAAACATGATGTATATACATTATTACACTCAGGCAAAACACTCATACACATAAAATACAATAAATATATCTAAAATCAAGTCTAAAACATACTCATCAAGAAAATGCGAATTCAGAGACCAGAGATGTAACTCCATTAGGAGAGTGTTTGCCCAGCATGCACAAGCCCTAGGTTCAAACCAATACTTTATACACCAGAGTCTGTATTCCCAGACTCAGGAGGTGGAGACAGAAAGATGACAGTGTGCAACAATTCCCTCCAAAGTAAGCCTCCGTGTTGGAGAGAAGATCTTCAGACCCAACATTCTAAAAAGAGGTGAACATTCCATCCTGCAAGGAAGCTCAGAAAATAAACAATCCAAAAGCTTCAGGAAGTCCCTGAAACTAACCAGGTACCCTAAACTCCTACCTTTTCAAGGGAATTAAGTACTGAACACTCCTGAAAGACACTCTCAGACCAAAGTGACCTGAAAGACAACAGTTAAGCCGCCCAGAAGACTCTCAGACAAGCTAAGTTATCTGGAAAAAGCTCAGAGCAATTGCAAATAGCTGTTTTTGAGTCATTTCTGCTCCTGTAAATGACATCTCACCTATATTCCTGTAAGTAACCCCATAAAACACAGTGCTTCACCAAGCTGGACTTTACTGGTATCCTTACTTTGGTCTCCCTGTCAGTTCCCTACCTGGAGTAAGCAGACACTGGTTCACATCTCCCCAGAAAGTGTTACAAAAGAGATGATTTTAAAAAAAAAAAAGAAAAAAAGAAAAGGGTACTGGGGCAGGTGAAATGGCTTACCTAGTAAAGGTGTTTGCGGCCAAGCCTGGCAATCCCTAGTTTGATCTCCAGGACTCAAGAACCAAGTCCTTCAAGCTGTCCTCTGATCTTAGACCATGCCCATACACAAACGCCCACAATAAATGCACTTTTTAAAAAAAAACGAAAAGCAAATGGGTACTGTCACTGCCAGAGTGAAATTATCATTCCTTTCAAACCCTCATCTGTATGAATATGCAAACAAAATAAAGTCAAATAGCAAATTTTTTTTTCTTTTTTGGTTTTTTGAAACAGGGGTAATCTGTGTAGTCTTGGCTGTTCTGAAACTTGCTCTGTAGACCAGGCTAGCCTCAAATTCAGAGATCCACAAACCTCTACCTCCTAAGGGCTGGAAATTAAAGGAATGGACCACCACCACCCAACAAAATAACTTTTTTTTAATAAACTATTTTAATGGTTAGCAATATCTTAGGTTAACAACCATAGGTTCTGTCTCTGCCCTCTGAAACAAATCTATAATGGCGCCAAAACCCCTCCTGAAACCAAGCAATACTTTAGTAAAATAGGGGGGGAATGCAATAAGAAATCTCTATTCATTCCAAAAATATGTACTCAATATCTACCAGAAGATATTAAAATGAAAAGTAGAGAACGATTACATGAAAATAAAAGGGAATGTGGGAGAGCACCCCTTCATCAAGTCCCCATATCAGGGACAACTACATTTACTGTGTAGATCACCTGACTATAAATACATAAAGTTAATTTTAAAGCTTAAAAAAAAAAACTCTGGTGGTTTGTGTATTTTGTAATTAAGAGAGACACTAAGGGGGCCAGGAACATGGCTCAGAGAATACAGGCACTTGCCACGCAGTCTGGAAACCTGAGTTTGATCCTCAGAACTCAGGATCCTCTGACTTTCACATATGCATAGTAACCAGGCCTGACCCTGCTTAGCTTCCAAAACCAGACCAGATCAGGCGTGAGGAGATGGCCCAGCGGTTAAGAGCACTGCCTGCTCTTCTAAAGCTCCTGAGTTCAACTCCCAGCAATCACCTGGTGGCTCACAACCATCTGTAATGAGATCTGGTGCCCTCTTGAGGAAGAGATCTGGTCAGTCATCCTCATGAACTTAGACCATAAAACCCAATATGTGCTCTCCATGCATGCTTCATCATTACCAGGGCATAAAAATCTATTTCAAATTTCAATTGTGGCATGAGGGTTCAAACACAGAAGCTTTTTGAAAGAGAGAGAGAGAGAGAGAGAGAGAAAAACTTCACCATTGTCAATGGCAAAAGCCCTGTATCATGTACAAAGTTGACATTTCTTCAATGTCTAGGAATACTGATGGAAATGGAACTACCAAAGAACATAAAACAGAAGTATCTACTTACTTGACATAATTGTGGAATACAAGGTAAATACCTATTATTTCAGAGAAAAAAATCAAGTCATATGAAAGGCTGGAAATTAGGACTAGCCAAAATGATCTTATGATCTAGTAAGGTATGAATCTATACTCGAAATTAAAAAACAGCAATTTGAGCAGTCATTATGATAGTTGATTTAAGAATCACAGGACCAATGTGTATCCTGACATTTTGAAAACCAAGCGCTATTTCCTTTAAAAGGAAAAGGGAGCTGGAAATGGTTAACATATACCTATAATCCCAACTCCGGGGAAATGGAGGGAAGGAGAAACAGGACGCTGAAGGTTACAGTGCAAGCTCAAGCCAGCCTGAGCTACATGAGGCACAGTCTCAAAAACCTAGCAGCCAGGTGTGGTAGCATGCGCCTTTAACCCCAGCACTCTGGAGGCAGAAGCTGGCGAATCTCTGGTCTACCCCTACAGAGTGAGTTCCACAACAGCCAGAGCTACACAGAAACCCTGTCTAGAAAAAAAAAAATTATCTGTAATAAGATGAGAAAAGTTGAGGCTCTAGAGATTAAGCAATGTGCCTTAATATTATAACAAATATATTTAATTACCAAGTCAGGATTTGAATCCAAATGTCTTGTTTGTTTTCAAAACCTATAACCTTGCCATTCAATCACAGCACTTCCACACTGGTGGGGAAACCATGGCAAAACTCTGAATCTTGCAGACACCAATAAGAAACCTGTTAGCAACAAATAAAAGACTATAAGCTGAAAAGGTGCTAAGAGAAAAATCAACAAGCTACTTAATACTTAAAAGGAACAGCTCCGCATTCACAGCCATGGGAAGTATTCTTTTAGAAGCAAGTCTGAACACATACCTACTTTGAAAAGTTTTCAATATATCCAGGCCTAATACTCTGAGAAGAAAAAACAGAGCTTTTATGGATGGGGCTGGCTTTAACAACAGCCCACCAATAGAGTGAGAAGCTGTTTTTGTCATGCATGGGTCTGAATGAAGGCTAGCAGCATGAGGGATCCCTTTCTTTACCTTCTCCCCAAGAAAGGTGAGGAGGGGAAATCTACTTGAGAGAAAGAAAACTAAATTACAGTAAAGGTTTGGTGTAAGGCATCCAAAACTGCCCCCCACCATAGTTTCACCTAACTAAAGAACGTCTAGTAAGGCCATTGCTATTTGCAAAGTAAATATGGGGCAATCATTCAGTGAAATGGCAAAAAAAAAAAAATCAGTCTTATTAGAAACAGCTAGTATTCAATGTGTTGCTTCTCAAATGAAACAGCAAATGCAAGACTCTCTTTTCTGTAAACTTAATGGCCTAGTAATTAATAATCATACACTTTTAGGTTGGTTTTTCGAGACAGGGTTTCTCTGTAGCTTTAGAACCTGTCCTGGAACTAGTTCTTGTTGGCCAGGCTGGTCTTGAACTCACAGAGATCCGCCTGCCTCTGCCTCCCGAGTGTTGGGATTAAAGGTGTGCACCACCACGGCCCGGCTTGGTGTCTGTGTTGCCCAACTTGGTGTCTGTGCATCAAATGCCTCACAACTGGTTTATGGCAGTACTTCCTTATCACCTTTAATGCTAAATTGGGGGATGAGACTCTCAAAGCAAATACAGAATAAATAAATAAATAAATAAATAAACGATTAAACGCCCTGGCCAAGATGGCAACTAATACCAGATATTACAGAGCCTTCCTAACAAACGACTTTCACAGTTCAACCGTTTCCCCAGCACTGCACTTGGGCTCCCGGTAAACTCAAACCGAGGTACTATTATTCACTGGGCACTTTCCAGTTCTACGGTAGTTTTCTTTCCCAGCAGAAACCCCACACAGCGATGGAGACCCCAAGTCTGCGGCCCTCAAGAGTGGTGCTCACTTTTCACTTCCTGAGAAGTGATGGAAAAGCCACATGTGGAACCCCAAGGCACAGAGAGCGGCTCCCTCCGCACGTCCCACCCCGAAGCCCTCTACGGGCGGGCCTCTCCCACACTTACGACCGTGGTGGCTAATTTCCTCGGAGGTATGAGAGAAACTGAGTAAGGCCAGGAGCAAGTGAGACCCAAAATAAAGAAGGTGGAGGTGAAGAAGAGGAACAGACACTTAAGATCGGCAATATTCCCGCCTCTCCCAGGCGCTAGCCCGCGGCCTCCGAGCGCAGCAAGCTGCGACACAAGGACACCGAACCGATATCTCAATCGCTTGTCTGACACCCCCCCCCAAAGCCAAAAGAGGTGCGAGCCCAGCTCGCCACCGCCCCCAAGCACGTTAGTGTGGGTCTGGATCCCAGCCGGGACGGACGCGCGCTCTCTCAGGCCTCTCAACCTGCGCACCTTGGTGCAGCGGTGCCAGGCCCACCGTGGCGACAAGGCCTTAGGCCCTGCCCCCAAAGAGCTCTCGAAGGCCACAGATTTCTGGAGGTCCCACAGCACAGGGAAACACCCGAAGACTGACCGAGATCTCTAAGAAACTACCTTTGAACTGGCCTTCTGAGATCCGCCTGGCGTTTTGTCGGCCATCTTGAGCTTTGCTCCTCCTTCAGCGGAGGCAGCGGCGCGGGTGAGTCGAGCACCGAAAGAGCAGATCGCAGCGGAGCGCGCCAGAGACCTGCCAGGCTGAAGAGCCGAGTGCCGAAATCAAGAACTCAGCCGCGCCGTCCAGCGTGACTTCCGCGTCACGTCGCGTCGCACGCCCCGCCCACTCCTCCCGTCTTCCGGTGAATTGCGGCGTCTGGTCACGTTACGCGGCCGGGGAATTTAGGGAATCTCCTTGACCCGACTTTCAAGGCCAACTGATAGTTCAGGCATTTTATTTTTCGTGCCAACCGGCGTTCGAGGCGAGCGGGTTCTACTTCCTAGGGCGGGAAGCTGCTCCTTAAAAACACTGCGGTAGCCGTGTGGGCCGAGCGTCTCGGCTCAGAAAAGAACTAGATCTGCCGGTCTGGACACTTGTTTGCGCCACGGCCCCTCGGGAGCTCAGACCTTGGTGGGAAGGCAGATTTGCAATCTGCTCACGTTAAAATGGTGAAACACCTAGTGTTGTGACTGCAGAGTTGAGAAAAGGCATTTGGCCCAACCTGAGAATAATCGGATTAGAAATTGTTTTAGGACGTCTGAGTATGATACCTGCAGAGACTGAGAGGAAAAAAAAAGTCGCGAATAGAGACAGTGTTCTAAATCTAGTGTATGTGTAAATGTTTTATTTATTGTCAACTTCGTAGTGCAGGCACGCCCTAACAACCGCGCTGAGGTTAGAGGATAATTTGCAGATGGGATCCGGGGATCGAGCTCATGTGGGCGAATTTCCTTTTACCCTCCGAACCATCTGACTGCCAGTGTCTATTTCTTTGGAGCACAATCACAAAAGCTGCGCTGCAGAAGATGGCTGTAACTGCTGATTCTCTTCTCTCAGCCTGGGGTACTGAAGTCTTAGACCACCACGCCCCTGGGTTTGGTTTGCTTTTGGTTGGTTAGTTGGTTGGTTTTGTTTTGTTTTGTTTTGTTTTGTTTTGTTTTTCTCGGGTTTTGGAGACAAGGTTTCTCTTTGTAACAGTCCTAACTGTCCTGTCCTGGAACTCACTTTGTAGACCAGGCTGGCTCCAACTCACTGAGATTGCCTGCCTCTGCTTCCCAAACGCTGGGATTAAAGATGTCTGACCTGTTTTCTTTGTTTTGGTTTCTCGAGACAGGGTTTCTCTGAGCCCCAGCTGTCTTGAAATTAACTTTGTAGACCTTACTGGCCTCGAGCTCAGAGATCCACCAGCCTCTGGGAGTCAAGGAACTAAAGGTGTGCAGTTGAGCTTGTCATTCTTTGAGAGTTGGGTTTTGTTTGTTTGTGGGTTGGCTTTTTTGTGTTTTTGTTTGTTTCCGAGACAGGGTTTCTCTGTAGCTTTAGAGACTGTCGTGGAACTAGCTCTTGTAGACCAGGCTGGTCTCGAACTTAGAGAAATCTGCCTCCCTCTGCCTTCCGGGTGCTGGGATTAAAGGCGTGTGCCACCACTGCCCGGCCTCTTTGAGAGTTCTTAATCAGGCTCAGGATTCAAAGCTTGCTTGAAAAGGTCAGTCTGGAATCAAGTGGGAAAATGGAAAGGTATCCAGGTAGAAATAGTTGAAGTGAAAGCCTTTTGGAATATGTCAGTACCATGCATTGTACAGGTCACCATAAATGTCAAGTTGACCAGGTGTAGGGAGGGGATAGGAACAAGTTCACATAGAACGCCCAGGTAAGATCTGCCTGCCTCTGCTTCCTGAATGCTGGAATTAAAGGTGTGCACCGCCATTACCCTACGAGCCCTGCTGTTTTTAATATGTAAAAGCCTGCACAGCGTCGTGACTTACAAAAACAGGCAAATATAGCACTGTACAAAACTTGAGAATAAGGACAGCCAAACAAGGAGATAGTTTGAAAGTAACCCTCACCAGGCGGTGGTCACACATGCCTTTAATCCCAGAACTAGGGAGGAGGTAGAGGGAGGCGGATCTCTGTGAGTTCGAAGCCAGCCTGGTCTACAAGACCTAGTTCCAGGACAGGCTCCAAAGCTACAGAGAAACCCTGTCTTGAAAGAAAGAAAGAGAGAGAGAGAGAGAGAAAGAAAGAAACCCTGTACATAACTGATGCTGAAGAAAGGCCCAGTAGGGGAGGGAACTGAAAGAAAAGCAGCTCTGAATGTGGGAATGGAGTGAGGAGATGGCTGGCTGGCAGATTCACAGAAGCAAGAACATTTACCATGCAGAAGTTGAATTTTGCTTTTTGGGGATATGGTGAAGGGGGGTCAGAGAAGCACTTAGAATAGAAGGCTATTTGTTGTACCCTCTAAAAGGATCAATAGAATCTGGTGCCAGGCACTGAGGGAGAAACGAGCAAGGCAGTAAGGGTAGAAGCCGTAATAATGGCAAGCCAATGATTAGAAAGGAACAGTTGCACACATGAAAGGACAATCGAATGCTGTTCTGTACCTTGCGACCCAACTGGATTGATTTCCATCCTCAGATCCTGTCTCTTCAGTTCTGAGCCTCTTCTCTCAGTCTGACCCTCACCTGTAATTGAAATGTAGTTAATGTTTTACTCTCACTAAAGATACCACTTCCTTTGGGAAAGTTTACAGACTTCCCTCTCCAGCCAAGCCTGTTGGAAACCTGTTTCTGTTTCCATGGGAACCCATACTTTTCCAACTAGAGTTTACCACATTAGATTTTAATTGTTTCGTTTAGGATTAAAAAGTGAAATGGTGTCCAGGCGTGGTGGCAGGTGGATCTCTGAGTTGAGGCCAATCTGGTCTACAAGGTGAGTTCTAAGACAGCCATAACTACAACTGAGAAACCCTGTCTCTCAGGGGGGAAAAAAAAGAAAGTAAAAAATGATCGTCTGAGCAGAGGAAGGCTTGGGAGTTCCACTAGCTGCCTTGACTAGATGAATAAATGCAGCTCCTCAGTCAAACTCCCAGACCCCTAGTTTTGAAAATACTTTTTACTTCAGAAAACCACAACCAGTCAGACTGCGGGGTTGTGGAGCCCATTCTCAATGGATACATCTGCAAAACACACCTAAGACTTTGGGAACACTGCAAACGAGCAGGCAGAATGATTGTAAGAGCCAGAGGATCTGGGTTTGGCTGTGAGGTTGTAATATCAGAAACTACACCCATGGTCTCACAGTGTGACTGCCCTGAGCAGGATGACACCAGTGGACATGCCAAAACAGGACAGAGAAGCTCACAAAGCCTGAATGCTGCACAAAGAACTACAGGTGGCTGAGGAAAGCTGGGAACTGGAGAGGTGGTGTTCCCAGGGAAGAACACGCAAATTGGTTGTCCCAGTGCCAAACACTCAGCTCTGAAAACGTACATGCAAGTAACATTTTGCAGACCAAATAGGATATGCGTGTGCATATATATATATATGTGTGTGTGTGTATGTGTGTGTGTGTTATGTTATATATGCATATATTCGTATGGTAACAGTAAAAATTGAGGCTATGGTTTTGAAGGAGAGCTGAAAAGGGCATATGGGAGAACTTGGAGGAAAAGAAAGGAAAGATTTTGTTATAATCTTTCTAAAATCAAAATAATTTGTATTAAATATTCACACCTACATATTTTTAAAAAAATAATTCAGAACCAGGCGATGGTGGCACACGCCTTTAATCCCAGCTCTTGGGAGGCAGAGGCAGGCAGTTCTCTGAGTTCAAGAATAGCCTGGTCGGACGGGCATTGGTGGCACACACCTTTAATCCCAGCACTTGGGAGGTAGAGGCAGGCGGATCTCTGTGAATTGGAGGCCATCCTGGTCTACAAGAGCTAGTGCCAGGACAGGCTCCAAAGTTACAGAGAAACCCTATCTCGGAAAACCAAAAAAAAAAAAGAAGCCTGGTCTACAGAGTGAGTTCCAGTACAGCCAGGATTGCTTGTTTCACAGAGAAACCCTGTCTCAAAAAGGACAAAAAAAGACCAAATGAGCTTATTAAAACTTTGAAATCATATTTATAAACAGTTTAGTGCATTTAAATCATGTCATCTTGGCCTTGTTATTCAAACTATAAACTCAGAAGACTGACTCACTAAATTATCCCAAGTAGACTCATCCATGAACCTCAAATACAGAATTTGATTACTGTTAACCAGGGGCTGCACATGCGTAAAAAGCACTGTGCAATTCTCTGCACTTAGCATTGCTGCTCTACCATGACAGCAAACACCACTTTCGTCTTCCTCGACTGTCGGCCTTCCTGTCCTCCTCACAGGCATCCTCTGTTCAGTTTCCCCTGCAATGGCTCTTTTTGTCCGAAGTTGCAAAGTAGTACCAACAACAGACCATCAAAATATTTTATTTAGCTTACTCAGATTTTTTTCTTTGAAATTTGACCTAATGTTTTAAAATTGGGAGATTTTTCATAAAACTCAGATTTTTTTGGACAATGGAAAAGACCAGCAATTCTATGGGACAGTCCCAAATAATAAAAAGTGGGAAAAGAGAAGGTGAGCTGAGCACTGGCATTCCTCTCCCCGCCCCCACTTCCTAACTGAGGGGACAGTGTAACCAGCCACCTCACACTCCCACTGTCATGTATCCCTGCTAGGATGGATGGGATCCCTTCCAACTTTGAGCTAAAATAAAACCTTTCTTCCCTGAGCAACTTCTTTCTGGAATCCTGTCACAGCAGTGAGAAAAGTAACCACAACTAACTATATATTGATGATTTCAAATGAACACAGGGACTGTAGGGACTGTGAGAAGGTGCTAAGGAGCGCCAATGGTAAATGTCCCTGCTGAACAGGGCTGTGTGAAACAAATATAGAAGCTCCTACTCTGGACCTGTAAAAATCAGCAGTGTGGAAGGCAGGTGGAAGCAGGTACAGTTTCCTATTGCTGCTACAACAACCACCAAGTCTATGGTTTATTAGCAACGCAAATTTACCATCTTACTGTTCTGGATGTCAGAAGTCTAAAAAGTGTGGGCAGACCTGGGTTCGTTTTGAGGGTTCTGGAAGAGAATTTGTCCCTTGCCTTTTCCAGCTTCTGAATGAAGTTCACCTACACTCCTCAGCTAGTGGCCCAACTCTCCAGCTTCAAAGCCAGCAGTACAGCATTTTCTAACACATATCCTTAAATCCCCTCCAAGTCTACTGCCTCCCTCTTAAGAGTACCTTTGTGAACCCAGGATACACTGTGACAATCCAGGATCATCTAAAGGGACTTGTCCAGCCACGAAGTCCTCTTAGCACGTATGCTAGAATATTTGCATGTTCTGGGGACCATTTGAAGAGCACTGCTCTAGTCTACAACAGCTATAGTGGAATCTCCATATCTATATTTTGTCCCTGGCAAGCATGACATTTGAACCCTAACCAGAGGACAAACATGGAATGGTCCTAATCAATACAGTCATCTCTAGTCATCTAGGTTCTGAAATCATTATTAGAAAACTCAGTGAGTGTAGCGCCTGCACTATGGAACAGTTCGCGAGCTGGGAAAGGGGCTGGAGATTTAAACACATACACACACAGACAGAGACACAGGGACACGGGTCATCCTTGAACCAAGAATGCTCATTTTATTGTGCTCAGGGGCAGTTTATATAGGGCTCTGGCCACGCCCCAGCTCTCAGGATCTTTCACTGCAGACCCATTAGAACCCACTCCCCCGCCATCAGGGTCTGTGCTCAGAGCAGCTGCAGACTGCTCAGAGCAGAGGAAACCAAGTTGTTTACAAGAAACTCAGGGACTGGTGGTCCGCAGTCCCCAACAAGTGGGTCAAAGATGTGCTCCAGGGAAGATGAGAAAAGACAGGTTGGTGTCATCAAAGGGCCTACAGGGATCAAGAGGACACAATATGGTAAGAGTGTAGGACTTGGAGTTGGAGTCTGAGGTACACTCACTGCTGTATTTCAAGGGCCTGGACCAGGCTAAGTACCACATAGAGAGGAAGTAAGCATGTGTTATCAGATTAAATCAGTACCAGAGAAGGGTTTGAGGAAGCACAGATAGAACTGGGGAGAAATATGGTGATGGGCACTGCTGAATCTCAAGGAATGCCGGTTCAGTTTATGTTTGCATCTCTGGGAGCTGGAGACATGGCTCAAAGTTAAGAGCAGTGACTGTTCTTCCAGAGAACCTGGGTTCAGTTCCTAGCATCCACATGGCCATTCACAACCTTCTCTAACTCCAATTTTAGGGATTTGATGCCCTCTTCTGGCCTCTGTGGGCCATGCACATGATTCACGAACATCACATAGGCAAAATACTCACTCATACACATAAAATCTTTTAAAAAAAATTTTAAGATTGCATTTCTAAACAGGTTAAGGCACTTGGTGCTGAGCCTGATGAGCTGGACTGATCCCTGAAGCCCACCTGATAGTAGAAGACAACCAACTCCTCTCAAGCTGTGGCATGTACATATGCACACATAAAAAACAAATACATACATACATAAATGTAATAAAATTATAATTTCATCTCTGAGAGCTGGGGATGTGGCTCAGTTGGTAGAGTGCTTGCCTAGCATGCACAAAGTCCTGAGTTCAATCCTAACCCCACAGAAACCAGGCACTTTAGCATATGCCTATAGTCCCAGCACTTGGGAGGCAAAAGCAGGAGGCTCAGAATTTCAAGTCATGATCAGCTATGCAGAGAGTTCAAGACTAGGCTGGGCTACATGAGACCCTATCTAAAACAACCAACAAAGGGGTAGTATATGTAAGGACTGAATCACAGAACTTGATACAAGCCTCCCAGAGAAAGATGAAGACCTTGGCACCTTACTATTTTTAAAAGGTCAAATAATGCTAATTTGGAACAATTGAAAGTCCCCATATACAAACAGTACAGCTCTTCTAACCAACTTACAACTTTTTTTTCACTCTGAGAATGGTGGGATTTCTACATAGACGTCGAGTGCTGCCTTGCCACATAGTGTCATTGCTAAGGGCAGAGAAAATTAATCACCCATTTTCAAGACAGGCCTCTCTGTGTAGCCCTGGCTGTCCTGGAACTCACCCTATAGATCAGGCTGCCTCAAACTCAGAGATCTACCTGACTGCCTCTTGTAGGAGGGTCCGTCTTTATTTCTGTGCTTTGATTGGTTAAATAAAAAAGCTGCCTGGGCCATTTGATAGGGCAGGACTTAGATAGGCGGGGAAAAGAGAAGAGGACGCTGGGAAGAAGACTGGGTCAGACCCAGTCGCCATGAAGCTCCCGCCGCAGATGGAAGTACCGTAGATCTGTCCGGTAAGTCACCCACCTCGTGGTGACATACAGACTTTTATAATGGGTTAGTTTATGAGGTAAGGGCTAGCCGGAAAGAGGCTAGAGATAATGGGCAAGGCAGTATTTACATTAATACAGGTCTCATGTGGTTATTTCGGGCATAAGCAAGCAACCAGCGGCTGAGCGGGCCAGCAGCTGGGGGCTGAGAGCTGGGTGCCGGGAACACAACCCACATGTCTCCCTTAATTACAACAGCCTCTGCCTCCCAAGTGCGGGATCAAAGGTATGCATCACTACCACCTGGCTCTCTTTCTTAAAATGGAGACTCACTATATAGACCAGGCTGGCCTTGAACCCACAGAGATCTGCCTGACTCTGTCTCCTGAGCACTGGGATTAAAGGCATGAGCCACCCCACCAGCACCCCGCCAGGTTTTCTGTGAAGACACCAGGAACCTCTGGGAGAGAGCCTGATGATCTTGACGTGCTTATCGTTGCAAGTCTGAATCCTTCTAATGACCTAACCTTGCCAGCCAAGCTTTCTTTCATTGAGTAAACTGGGTCTATTCTGAGGCTGGAAAAATAAATGTGCTTAAAGGAAAATAACTCAGAGGGGAGGTTAGATGTGTGAATGTTCAAAGAAAAAAAGAGAATGAAAACCACACTATCACAGGTGTTTATTTAGAAACGTCTGTAAGATTGTCAGGATAGCAAAGTTATGTGAGAGAAGTCTCCACCGGCTACATCCAGCAGGGTAGGTAGCCCTGTGTTTCCCGAGGAAGCAGGGGCTCTGGGAAGACACAACTGCCTTCAGGCTGCCATCATTCTCTCATTTTCATCCCTACACAAAGGAAATTTCTGAAATCAAGTTAGTTGCTCATGTTAGTCCTCTGTAGTATAAACATATCGAAAAGGTTCTCTGTGGAATAAACAAAGACTTAAGGATAGGAAGTGGTGGTGAGCCAAAATTAACCATAGACTGTATGAAAAACAGGTATCAGATAGACGACGGACATTTTTCCTATTTGTATAGATGCTTTTGGGTGCAGTAAGGTGTGGTGATATTTTGTTTATGATCCAATGAATAACAGATGGCCTGAAAACTGCATTAACTCTCTCAGATTGTGATCATACTTCTAAAAAAAGAATTCACAAAATGCAGTATCAAGTCACAAAAATTAGAAAAAACACAACAACATGGTGGCTCACGTGTATGTGGTGATATTTTGTTTATGCTCTAACAAATAAAACTGCCTGAGTATCAGAGCACAGAGTTAGCCTCATCAGTTAGCTATAAAGACCAGGCAGTGGTGGCACACACCTTTAATCCTAGCACTTGAGAGACAGAGACAGATGGATCTCTGTTAGTTCAAGGCCTTCCTAAGCTTCGTGAAATTAATCCAGTCTCAAAGAGAAACTAGCCAAGCAGTGGTGGCTCACACCTTTAATCACAGTACTAGGGAGTCGCATGCCTTTACTCCCAGCACTAAGGAGGTGGAGACAGGAAGGGGTATGGCTGGGCCAGGAGAGGAATATAAGGCAGGAGGAGACAGGAGCTCATTGCATTCACTCTGTGCAGTCAGTCTGAGGACAGGATCGCCCCTTTGGTCTGAGCATTGGTAGAAGTAAGAACTCTAGTGGCTGGCTGGCCACTCTGCTTCTCTAATCCTTCAGCTTTCACTCCCTGATAGCTGATAGTTTTTATGATTCAAGACTGATTAGAATTCATGCCACAGTAAGGGTTAACTTGATTGTGTTGAAAACACATAATACAATTTATCATTTTAACTTTCCTTTTCTAAATATTTTTTTCATTTTCAATTCACATGTATATGTGTGTATATGCACATGCCTGTATCCATGGAGACGCTCAGTCTTCTGTGAGCTGCTGATATGGAATCTGGGAATTGAACCCAAGTCCTCTTGGAAGAGCATCCATTGCTCTTAACTGCTGAGCCACTTCTCCAGCCCCCTCATTTTAACTAAGTGACCATGAGCAATTCCATATTGTTGTGTAACTGTCATCTCCAGACCTTTTCCTCCTTTTCTTTTCCTACTCAGTCATGACCATGGTAAGGTGCTATGGTGCATGCATGGAGGCCCAGCTACTCAGGGAGCTGAACCAAACAGAATGCCTACACGGAGGAGCTTGAGATCAGCCTGGCAGCATAGCAAGATACCATGTTTAAAGAAACGTAAATCAGCAAGGTAGCTTAGTGGGTAAAAGTGTCAGTGATCTGAGATTCATCCCTGGGATCCACAGTGGAATCAGCTCTTGAGAGCTGCTCCTCTGACCTCTACACACGCATCATGGCATGCAAGCATATAATGATAAAAGTTAGCCAATTAAAACCAAGTCTCTGTTCCCTGTTCCCATCAGCCCCTGGCAGCCACCACGTAGCCTTGGATTCTACACAATCACTGCAGACACCACATGTAAGTGGATTCTTACAATAGTCATTATTATTTAGTATTATTATTGTTATATTATTATTATTATTATTATCATTTGTAACCAGAGACTGACTGCTCTTTCATTTCCCGGCTGCGCAGACCCGAATAATCACACTAAAACTATATTAATTAGTTAACACTGCTTGGCCTATTAGTTCAGGCTTCTTATTAACTGACTCTTACATCTTAAATAACCCATCTCTATTAATCTGTTTATTGGCACGAGGCTGTGGCTTACTGGTAAGGATCTGGCAACTGTCTCCTTCAGCAGCTACAGGCGTCTCCTTGACTCTGCCTACTTTCTCTCTATATCTCTTCCCACCTGGCTATATTCTGCCCTGCTATAGGCTGAAGAAGCTGATCTTGGAGGCACGGGAAAGACAGAGGCTGCAGGGTAGAGGCTGCAGGGTAAGAGCCTAATCCTCTATCTGTCTTTCATGTTACAGAGCCTTTTCTACGATCAGTCGGCTACTTCGTGTGTCACATAGAGAAGTGCTGGCTAACCGTTCCATCGCTAAACTCTACCCTGCAGTCTGTCTTTCCCATGCCTCAAAGAAAACCAAAAATGCAACATTTCCAAAGTAAATATTCACTATCAACATGATTTGATAGCATCTAGTGCCACATCCCATGAAGTTTGAATCTAATAAGCTGACTATGGAATACTGCTAAGAAAACCAGCAACCTCAACAAGAAATGTTATCTCAGGTTATGGTAACTAGAACCAGAGGTCACCAGGCACAGCAAGACCCTCACTGAAAGCTCCTTACCAGTATCTGTGTGTGTTCTTTATTTTCTATCATCATCATCACTATTATTTTGAGATAGCATCGCACTGTGTAGTCTCAAACTCCTGATAATCCCTCCAGCATAGCCTCCTACCTGCTGAGATTGCATGTGGGAGCCACTATTTGCAGCTTTTATTTGAATAATAGGAAAAAAATGTCTGGGTCAATCCAGATCCAACTAAAGGAATAGCAGAGTCCTTTTCCTCCTTTAGCTAATAAAAATCAAATGTTCCTATTTGTCCAATCTAGGAGCTCTGAATTGTAGTTTGTCACTTTTCCCATGTCATTGGAATTTGTAGAGAGATGCTGTGGATAAAGCAGACAGCCCTTGCTTTGGATTTGCAGTTTGGATCAAGCTCCCGCCACTGGCAATTTGGCTGTAGCCATCAAAAGGTAAGGCACATGCTGAGAAGCCACTGTGTGGACAATGACCCAAAGCATCTGAGAGTCTGCCGATATGGGACTTTCAATTATGGCCACAAATCCAAAGAATGCTGTGTGAGATGGGCTTGAGATGCCACGACATGTCAAAGTGAGGGGATCTTCCCGAACGACGTGAAACTGTGCAATCTCGTGAGGAAAAGTATAGAAGTGCAAAAAAAAAAATGCCTCTGTAGATAAAAATGCTGTACACACGTGCCAGGTGGCCCCTGATGGCCTCCAACCTAGATTAGCCCTTATTTGATTCCCTTCCCTTGACTGGTGCTTCAGCCTGATGACTTGCCTCTAACAAACAGACCACAACAGTGATAGGCTGTCTTCCAAGATCAACTCGGCTTCTTATCCTGGCTTCTTATCCTGCAGTTTCTGGTCCCCCACCCCCCTCCCCTTGCTCTAATGCAGCCAGTTCCTGTTCCTGTGCTCCTATTGAGAGGCCCATGGAGCAAAAACCTGAAGGAAGGCTCAGGCCAAAAGTCAGAGACCAAATGAAGCTGCCTGTCCAATCGCCTGTGAGGAGCGCTGCCCTGCCAGCAGGGTCTCAGCAGAGACCTACAGAGAACCAGCACCAGCTGGCAGCCTGACGCCAGCCTGCCTTAGGAAGCCCTCACCAGAGCCAATTCAGCCCTGAAGTAGAAGGAATGCTTATTGTTTGGCACTAATAAAATGCTGGGTAATTTGTTATACAACAAATTGCCTGATGTAATGTAACAGGTATATTTGTGAACGCATTCACGCAGTTTATTCCTTTTAACACTGGAAACTCTCCTTGTCTCTAGGGAAGAAAACAAGATTCTGGGACTCGGGTGGTGGGACATACACTCTCTCACTGTAGGCCTTCTTCGTTGTTTATTTTGGGATATGTCATTGCGTCAAATGAAGACAAAAGCAACATTTAAATAATTAGATAACGGGAAATAATTAGTGTTGGTTATGTGTTGATCTGCAGTCATCGATTCTCAGGGGTATTCCTGAACCGGAGTGTGTGGTGTGTGTGTGTGTGTGTGTGTGTGTGTGTGTTACCACCACTTTTCATAATTCTACTGTTTCATTCTCTTTTGCTTTTGAGATAATGTCATACAAATGTGTGACAATGTAGGCCACATTGGCCTTGAACTCACAACCCTACCCGTCTCAGATTCTACAATTCTGGGATTACAGGCACATACTATTGTGCCTGGATCACTGTATATAATTCTTTTTTTTTTCTTAAGAGAATCTTATTAAAGAAATTGAGTCATTTGTCCTATGGAGACAAATTAGTTTTTTTCCTTTAATGTAGAATGTTTCATGCATTTGTATGTCGTCCTTGCACAGGGCCATATTCATGTTCCTATATCATGAAATAATGGAGGGAGGGTCCTTCTTAGAAACCATTCCAGCAACTTTTCTCTCCAAGTGGTCAGAGATGTGTAAACACCCATGCTTAAACCAACCGATGGCCAGGGAAGAAGATGAGATGGCTAGGGTTGGATTATATGGAATACGTGGCCTAAGATTCGTTATCCAAATAAAATCTAGGCTCCACTGGAAGGAGGAAAAGGAAAGGAAAGAACTTACACTCTTTTTTCTATTGGTTTGTTGTTGTTTTGGTTTCTCTGTGTAACCCTGGCTGTCCTGAGACTCCCTCTGTAGACCAGGCTGGCCTTGAAACCAAGGTCTGCCTGCTTCTACCTCCTGAGTGCTGGGACTAAATGCATGGACCACCACTGCACTGCTTCCTTTTTGTATTATGAGAACCCAGGCTCACTGGTTTTTAATCCTTTAGCTGAACTGAGTATATTATAGTTACAGATTCTGCATCATTTGTACCGCCCACAGATCTATCTTGTAATTTATTACCTATGTGACCCAAATCCAGCACAGAACATTGGTTTTAGCACGTTTAGCCATGTTGGCAGTAGGCTGTTTAAATAAAATACTATGGGATCTGAATACGAAGAGCAGACCACAAACTCTGGATCCAGGCTGGTGCTCACTGAGATGGAAATAGTGGACTCTCACCTTGCCCCACTGGCAGCCTTTTTAGTGAACATGGAGGGTAAATGGACCATGAGTTGAAAAGTCAGGCAGGCTGTGTGAGATGTAGTCTAGACACTGTTCCACGGTATAGGCACAGCGAATGTCAGCTTTCTGATCTCGTGTGTGTAAAACTGAGATAATAACACTGTGCTGGATAGTTTTCTGTCAACCTGACACAAGCTAAAGTCATCTGAGAGGAGGGAACCTCAATTACAGTACAGGGCCTGGGGGTGCATCCTGCAATGCCAGCCTCAGAAAGGGCATTGACCCTTATAAGTTGAGCCTGACCCACAAAGGTATGCCAAGAACCTGGAAACACCCAGAATATACTCCAGCAGACCATGAAAGAACAATAGGACTCCATAAGAAAGCTGAGCAAATGAAAAATTCACAGTTTAAAAGGAAAAGGCCTAAGGTCTACTAAAAATATAAAGAAAGCTACAACTTCATTAGCAGTTTTGGAGGAATTGCTATTAAAATGCTCGTTCCTATAAAAGTTGTAAAATTAGAAAAGCTGCCAGTGCCAGGTGGCTGTGGGGAGTGCGAACTTTTAGTTCTTCTGGTGGGAGTTTATCACACATCTATAGCTACAGAGAAAAGCACCCCCAAACTTACTGACTTACAACAGCCATTTTACTAGCCATTTCACAATTCTGTAGGTAGGCAGTTTGGAGTGGGCTCTGCTTGACAGCCATTTTCTGCTCTGGTATCTCCTGACTCACTAAAGTGTTTGGCATCTCAGGTGAGGAGGTTAGCCTGCCTGGAGCTTCTCTCCACATGTCGCTCATCCCTGTGAGGTTAACTTGGGCTTCTGCATGATGTCGGAAGGGCTCCAAGCTCAACTGTAATGGCTCCTGAGATCTGGTGCAGACCTCATACAATAGAGTTAGAAATTAATGTTACTGTTTAAAACGTGTACAAGATTAAATCCAGCGACAGGGAAAGAAAGGATGGAAAACGAGCACCACTCTTCTCCCTAGAGACCAAACCCAGGGCCTGTAATTAAACCTTTTGATGGGATGTAATTAAACTTTATAGGCCTTTCAGTGACCTTTACTATAGAGAAGACATTGGTTCAGCCATTCCAGGAACAATCCTGTACTTCTCTTAAAATTAAATATATTCAATTTTATGGCTCAGAAACTTCCTTTCCTGCAATATGCATCCCAACAATATTCCTTTTTAGGTTCATAAGGAGAAAGATTATCTTGGTATTAGGGATTTAAGAGACAACTGGATAACTGTGATTTGCTGGGAGGGTTCTCAGAAATGAACACACACCGAGGACTATGATGTATTAGCGCTGCGTGTAGTGGTGCACGCCTGTAATCCCAGCACTCTGGAAGCAGAGGCAGAATCATTGAAAATTTGAAGCCAGCCTGGTCTTCATAGCAATTAATTCCAGGACAGCCAGGGCTACACATTTATTTGATTGTAATACCAGATAGTTCTCAGAATGGATGCACCTATCAACGCTGCCCATAATAAAGGCCAGTGGGAGGGTCATATACAGAACCCTCTTCAGATAGAGAAAAGGGCTCTGAGTTCAGTCCCCTGCAGTGGGAGTAGAATTATTCCCCTTCCCCAATTTCTTTTGTATCTGATTCTTGACCTTGTGATTTTTCCTGGACAAGAGCTTGTCTCTAAAAACAAAACAAAACAAAAATAGGGCTTGGGTTATAGCTTAATGGGCAGGGTGCTAACCAGGCATACAGGAGGCCTAGGGTTCAATCCTCAGCACAAGGCATGGTGCTAATGTTCCCAGTGCTCTGGAGGCAGAGATAGGTCAGGAAGTCAAGGTCATTTTTGACTCTGAAGAGCAATCTAGGCTGGCCCGAGGTCTCAAAACACAAATTGGCTGAATAAATGAAAAATACATAAGATGCACACAAAACAATAAACTGCATAAACAAGAAACAAAAGATACATATTAAACACATTACAATTAATGCCATTAAAAGGAAGTGAATAGGGGAAAAAGATAAATAATTGAATGGATGCATCAATCAATCACAAAGAAATCCAGCCAGACCAACTATGATATACCAAAAGCTGAGAAGTGGTGCAGGAGAATTGTCTGTATTCTGTCAATCATGATTTAAATAAACGCTGATTGGCCAGGCAGGAAGTATAGGCGGGAAAACCAGACAGGAAGTAGAGGTGTCACAAGGAGAACAGGAGTATTCAGGGAAAAAGGAAGCTCTTCCCACATTCCTGCGCAGACCACCAAGGAGGCAACAATGTAAGCTGCCCAGCTGAGAAAAGGTACCGAGCCATGTGGCTAACATAGATGGGTTAATATAAGTTATAATAGCTAGTAAGAAGCCTGAGATAATGGGCCAATCAGTTAATAACCTAATGTAGACTCTCTGTGTGATTTTCTTTGGGGCTTGCCGGCTGTGGGGTACTGGGCGGGACAGAAACCCCAACGAGCAAGCCCTCATGTTACAGAGAAGTGTAATTATCTGAAAGCCCTTTACTTAAGGTGCAGGAAGAAAAGAGCACGACCATTGTTCCTTCATTTCCTCTGTCCCTTCCAGTGCACATGTCCCATAAAATATTAAAGCATGGTCAACAATAGGAAGAGAAAGGCCGAGAAAGAAGGAGGACTACTAGCCCAGGGACAAACTCACACTTATGAGTTACTCTTTTCTTTGTAAGGCACTTTCCCAGGTAAATCCAAGAAAACACGGCCTGTTGAGCATCTGTGAACTTCTACCAGCATCCAACGTTAACAGGCCCAGAAATGAGAAGTTCTTCCCTTAGCAATAGTGTACAGTACTCTGCCAAGGAACCTCCCACCGTTGGCCCCAGGACAACCATCCGTTACTTTCGTAAAGATGACCACTACTCCTTCCTAACTGAGCTGACCTTCCCGCCCTACAGGACCAAAGTGCTCTCTAGTGTATGCATGTATATTTATATACATATATATGTATATTATATATTATATATTATAGATGCAGGATATGTTGTATGTGGAGAGTATATGCCACAGAGTGGATAGCTTAGTGGAGTTGTTTCTCCCCTTCCACTTTTATATGGGTTCTGGGGGTGGGGTCTAGGCTTGTGCAGCAGGTGTCTTCACCTGCTGAGCCATCCCGTGAAAGAGACCTAGAGTGAGAGTTTTTACTTAGATTTTCAAATAACAGTCAGGTTTTTTGTTTGTTTGGTTTTTTTGGTTTTGTTTTTGTTTTGTTTTTTTTTTTGAAAAACTAGGGGCTAGTGAATGAACAGTTTGAGTATTTAACCACTAGAGGGCATATCACACATGGTATTTGGGGTTGGGTTTACTCTCCCACTTCAATTTTATATCCTCAAAATGTAGATTTCAAAGTGTATCAGAAGATACGAAAAAAAATATGAGATAAGTGGTCTTCATATAAGTGATTCAGGGAAGAAGAGGACGAGGAGAAGGAGGAGGAGGAAAGAGACCATAGGCCCATAGGTTTTTGTTCCTTCGTTTTGTTTATGAGTCAGGTTCTCCTGTCCACACTGGCTTCAAATTTCTGTCCATGAGACTGGCCTTGAACTCCTGGTCTTCCAGGCTCCACGTCTCATGGACTGGGATCATAGGCATGCACCAGCAAGACTAACCTTGTGGTAAATGTTTAAGTCAGAAGAAAGGGATAAGGAGAAGGGGAAATCCCTGAAGTCTAGTCTGGACCCTGCCTTATGCAATCAAGTAGACACACAAACCTTTTCATCAGCACAGAATGGGAGGAAAGAACTCGGGTTTGCTCTTAAGTAACAGGAGGTACAGTCCAGGGGAAAAGCTGCGCTGTGGCTTGAAGGCAAAGGAAGCTTGAGGGAGTACGGAAAGGGAATTCCATGCTTACAAAGAAGCATCCACATTTTTAATTAGGTTGTCTTATTCACAACATAACTATAGTATAGAAACTTAAAAAGAACAAATCAGTAGACATTGAGAGGTCAACTCTCCCTCACCGCTGCTCTGCCTATAACAGCTCCCTACCTTGAAGGGCAACACCCACTAATTTCTTATATGTTATTAACAAAAACATGTATTTATTGACTTTTAGCTTGGGAGACTAATGACAGCTTCTTCTTCACAGAATGCCTCTGTGCTTTGTCCCCTTCTCCCATCACCTTCGCCTTTTCCAACTTAACTCTTGGTGATCTTCCTGCAACTGACCACGGAGTTGCTTGTTGTCAGCAAGCTGCTAGCCATGAAAGGTACAGCACTTTTAAGGAGGTGATGCTGTCTCACAGTTCTATTATAATTATGTTCTCGCTTAACTTACTCGGTCTCCACCAAAGTTCTCTCTAAAAGTAAAGCCGCAATGAATACCTCTTTGTGCATGTTGGCTTGGCTTTGCCTGTATCTGTAGGATAAATACTGATTGAATCCACTACCCCCTCCCATCCTACTTTTCTATTATTTGTTTGCTGGCTTTATACTTGATTTTTTTTATTTTGTTTTGTTTTTATCTTGGTCAACATACAACATGAGCAATAATATCTCCTGGTGTTTCACTTTGTGTTTTTCATTAGAGGATCAACATTTAAAGAATTGTTACTTTTATGTATAGATGTGTGTTTGTGTAAATGAGTGCAGTACCCACTGAGGCCAGAAGAGAATGTTGTGGAATATTATTTTACTTTGTGTTACATTCATTTATTCTGTGAAATATTTGTTTTAATAATGTACAGGTATGTTGCATTCTTTTATGTTGCATTTGTTTAACTCTGTGATACTGTGTTACTTTACCTGTCTAAAACACCTGATTGGTCTAATAAAGAGCTGAACAACCAACAGCAAGGCAGGAGAAAGGATAGGCAGGGCTGGCAGGCAGAGAGAATAAATAGGAGAAATGTGGAAGAGAAAAAGGAGTAAGACCAAGGAGCAAGAAAAGAAGGGGCTAGCCACTCAGACACACAGCCAAACGCAGATTAAGAAGGAAAAGAAAGGTATACAGAAATAGAGAAAGGTAAAAACCCGGAGGTTGACTGGGGAGACAGCTCAGAGGTTAAGAGCACTGACTGCTCTTCCAGAGACCCTGAGTTCCACTTCCAGCAACCACATGGTGGCTCACAACCATCTATAATGGGATCTGGTGCCCTCTTCTGGCCTGCAGGCATACCTGCAGGCGGAACACTACATACATAATAAAAATTTTTTTTAAAAAATGCCCAGAGGCGAAAGATAGACAGGATAATATCAGTTATGAAAAGCTGGCTAGAAACAAGCCAAGCTAAGGCCGGGCATTCATAAAAGCCTCCGTGCGATTTCTTTGGGAGCTGGGTGGCAACAGGCGGCCCTTCAAGGGCCAATGATACAAAGATTCTCTGAAGCTGGCGTTATAGGCAGTTGTGAGTCACTGGATGTGGGTTCTGACGACCGACTTGGGTCCTCTGCATAAACAGTTTCTACTTTTTTTTTTTTTTTTTTTGGTTTTTCGAGACAGGGTTTCTCTGTGGCTTTGGAGCCTGCACTGGAACTAGCTCTTGTAGACCAGGCTGGTCTCGAACTCACAGAGATCCGCCTGCCTCTGCCTCCCGAGTGCTGGGATTAAAGGCGTGTGTCACCACCGCCCGGCAACACTTTCTACTTTTAATTGCTGAGTCATTATCTCTCCGGCTCTGAATATCTTCCTTATGTTTAAGGGAAAGGCTCGTGTTAATCATGGAACAACACTGTGTAAAAGGGTACTCTCTTCCAAGCATTATTAGCTAATTAAGACAAAAGGGGAAAATACACTGAGATGAAGGTCAGGAGAATCTGGGCAGTGCCTGAAGCATCCCATTAAGCAAACCTTCCAATGCCACCCCTTCAGCCACCAGGCAGACCCAGACTACTTACTGCCTTGTATTTTGGAACCTGGCTCTTCCTAGCAAGCTGAGAAAAAGCCAAATGCCACCTGGAACTCAAAGGTACAAAGTGAGGCAATCATTTCCAAAATGTTTCTCAAACCCCTGACCTTCAGTCATGCAGAGCTGATTCCTTGGGACCTTTCCCCTGCAAATAAGATCAACTCTGTTCAATAGAAATAAAAGTTATATAAAACTTCAATTGATCTAGTTGCTATTACATTAAAAAATTAGAAGCAGAGCCAGGATAGAACGGTCCCATAATTCCAGTTGTTTGTGTATTTTACTTTGTAAAATCCAATCTACAAAATAAAGAAGCAACTTATTGATTTAATACAATATATACAAATATTATCATACAAATATTAACATTTTAACATACAGTCAATATTAAAGACCATCAGTGAAATTTTTTTTCTCTTCTGAATCCTCATGATCCAGGGAGTCTATACTTATTGCATCTCAAATCAGACTAGCAACACTTCAAGGGTTCAGTGCCAGCATGTGTCTGGACTAGCATCATTCATATTCTCAGAACCTGACCTTTGATCTGCTCATTGATTAACCATCCCAGCAACATTGTTGGCAATTAACTAATTATTGGACATCAGCAAGACACCCCCCCTCACTGAACTACATCGTCAGCCCCTACAGGCTTCCTGAAAAAAAAAAAGTTAAATCACACAACTAAAGGGATGATCCTTCTCATTCCCCTCACTCTGCAAATCCAAGACCCCTTTCTCCAGCCTTCTTCTGTGTGGTGGTTTGAATAAAATGACCCTCATAGGTCCATAAGAAGTGGTACCATTAGGAAGTGTGGCTTTGTTGGAAGACGTGTGTCACTATGGGCTGGCTTTGAGGTCTCAGAAACTCCAGCCAGGCTTAGTGACTCTCTCAGTCTTTTCCTGATGCCTGTGGATCTAGAAGCAGAGCTCTCAGCTGACTCTCCAGCACCATGTCTGCCTGTGTGCCACTATGCTTCCCTTCATGATGACAATGGAATAAACCTCTGAACTATAAGCCAGCCCCAATTAAATATTTGCCTTTATAAAAGTTGCCACAGTCATGGAGTCTCTTCACAGCAATAGAAACCCTAACTTAGACAGTAGACTAGGGACAAAAGTGGGGAGGAAAAACTCTTTGTTCATATTTTAATACTTCTTGGATTTTAATCACATGAATGTATTACCTGCCCCTTATAGAACAGAATTTAAAAAGAGAGGTGTCTATGTATAATGTCCTTGACAAGATGCCTGTCCAGCCTTTATCAAAGAAATTAAGATCACAAAAAAACTCCTTTTCTCTCCATTTTGGTGTGTAATGCATGTTCTACCCAGCAGAAACATATCCTGCTTGTAAGCAACCATTCTGCATTCCTCATACCAAATATTTAGCCAAGTTTTCCTTCTTGTTCCTGTCCCTCATTCCCACAGATCCCACACCAACTTCACAGGTAAGCTTTGTTATTTTCCATGACAGCTGAGTGTTCGCATGCATTTTAACCAAATGTGAATAGAATCCAGACTCTTCTTCCTCCTTTTATATTTTGTTTTGTTTCATTTTTTTTAAGACAGTGTTTCTCTGTGTAACTGTCCTGGCTGTCCTGGAACTTGCTCTGTTGATTACATTTGTTAGTCATTTGGGCAAGAAATTGCTCTTGGTTGGACTGCTTGTTGTTTGCTGTGTGAACTGAACATGCAGGACCCACAGAGAAATGACTGCTGAACGTGACTAAAGGTGAGATCATCTTTCAGGGTTCCTGCTTCATTAAAAAGTCTGCAAGACATTCTGCAGGGCACAGAAGAAAGTGACTGACAAATTGCCAATATAGGGGTCCAAGCAGCAAGATGTCTCTGTCAATTCTAGAGTTTGGAAGTTGTTTATAATGTACTTCCTGTTTACTTAAGCAATATTATATCCTTCTGGAGTCTTTGATGGAGTTGGAGAATAGATAGTTATGGTTTTCCTTAGTTATGATAAAAAT
>JAQHUG010000001.1:19264779-19289933 GCA_028555095.1 Dicrostonyx torquatus | reverse complement strand
CCTCCATACAACACTCTGTTGACCAGACTGGCCTTGAACTCACAGAAATCTGCCTGACTCTGCCTCCCAAGTGCTGGTATTAAAGCATGTACCACCACCACCAAGCTTCTTCCTCCAATTTTAAAAATATACTATGTGCCTTTACTGCCTGATCATCATGAAGTGTCTTCTATTTCAATCAGGACCTCTTTTAGGGCACCTTCCTTCATATTTGTGCTGGCTAGTTTTATATGAACTTGACACAAGCTAGAGTCACTGGAGAGGAGGGAACCTCAATTAAGACAATACCTCCATAAGATGCAACTGTAGGGCATTTTTTCTTAATTAGTGATTGGTGGAGGAGTGCCCAGCCCATTGTGTTTGGTACCCATCCCTGGACCAGTGGTCCTGGGATCTATAAAAAAGAAGACTGAGCAAGTCATGGGGTGTTGGGGGCTGTGGACCTCAAGACCATGAATTTCTTGTAAACAACTTGTTTTCCCCAGCTCTGAGCAGCCTGTAGCTGCTCTGAACATGAGACCTAGATGGCAGGAGAGTGGTTTCTTACATTTTAGGAGTTTTTTTTAATTGTTGCATGATATTCTGAAGTTCAGAAGGTAGATGTTATAGCATATGGGCCCCTTAAGATGGTAAGTCTTGATTGTCAAATTGTCAGTGAGATGAGCTCTAGAGCCCCCTATGAAAGGAGGCGGCTCTGGCACGCCTACAGATCATATGTAGACCAGGTTGGTTGAAGTGGGAATACTTGCCTACTGTGGATGGCACCATTCCATGGGCTGGGGTCCCAGACTATACAAAAAGAAGAAAATCATATGATCACAAGCACTCATGGCCATCTGTTTCCTGGCTATAGTGTTAGCAGCTGTCTCAAGCTCCTGCTGCTGAGACTTCTTGGCCATGATGAACTAAACCTCAGAACTGTGAAGCCAAATAAATCCTTTCTACCTTAAGTTGATCTTGTTGCTGTTTGTTTGTTTGTTGTTTTATTTTGTTTTTATCACAGCAGTGAAACAAGTAACTAATTGTGATGGTTTAAATGAGAATGGCCCCCATAGGCTCAATATTTGAATGACTGATTCCCCACTTGGTGGAACTGTTTGGGAAAGGTTAGGAAGTGTGATCTTGTTGTAGGATGTATGTCCCTGGGAGTGGCCTTTTAGGTTTCAAAACTGTGCTTACAGTTCAGGGTGTAAGCTCTCAGCTACTGCCCTGGTGCCATTCCTGCCTGCCTGCTGCCATGCTTCCTGCTGTGAAGTTTATGGATTCACCCACTGAAACTGTGAGCCCCAATAAATTTCCCTTCTATAAGTTGCTTTTGTTATGGTGTCTCTTCACAGCAATAGAAAAATAACTAAGACACTAACACATTGCTCCCACTGAGCATTGCTCATGCAGGGCATGAGGTTATTCTAAATTGTTGTATAAAAACAATGATAAAATAAGCATTTATTTGTAAGATCCCTTGTGTACGTATTTTTCCACGATCGTTGACAGAGTGAAGAGAGAAGGAAAAAAAGTAGGAAGAGGGAGAGATAGTGAAACAGGGAGTATCATAGGGCTTAGACTCACAGTAAGGTTTGAGTTTTATTCTAGACCAAGATTATATGATTTGCTTCCCAAAGATCATCCTGCTAGTCACCTGGAATGTGGTTTGGAGGGTGCTGTGGGGAGCAAGAGATTAGGCAATAACGTATGTGACACCTGGATCAGAGGGAGGCCTTCCTGGAGTGAAATGAACAAACTCTTAGCAGGGGGAAGCAAATTATCACAGGAATAGCCCTGCTTCCTACAGTGGCCACCAGGGAGCACTCTGGAGAATGATATGAGGGGTACAGGAATCAATGAGCCAGATAAGACAGGCACAGCCTCGGCCTTCAGGGATTTAGCAAAAAGAGTTGCAGGTGTGGATCATTGCACCGTGCACAGTGTTACAAAGACTGGACACTTTGCACTTGGAACACTGCTTTATTACCCGGTCAAGGTTTTCTTTTTTCTCTCTCTTTGGCCTTCCAACCTCCCTTTCCTTCTGACCCACCTCTTCTCTCTGATTTCTTCATTGGGAGGGGTTAGTGAGGAGCTTAAATGGGATCACTTTGAAAAACTCTGGCCCTGGCCTCCTAGTTCCTTTTTCAGTTGCTGTACTACCCCCAACAAAAGCAAGCTCAGTTCAGCGAGAGTTTCTTTGACTCATGGTTCCAGATTACAACCCATCACGGCAGGGAAGTCACGGAGACAGAAACTTAGGGAGATGGTCACGTTGCATCCACAGTCGAGAAGCAGAGAGCAAGGAAAGCATGTTTTCACTTCTGTTTCTCCACTTATATTGTCCAGGATCCCAGGGAATAGCACCACCCACGGTGCTCTTTTCAGGTTAATGCTATCAAAATAACACCCCCCAACACACACAAGCATGAGCAGAGGCCCATCCCATCCCAGGTGTTTCTGTCCAGCTGATAATCAACACTAATCATCACAACTAGATTCTGAAAAGGAGTACTGAATTATATTTGGTGAATGGGTGGGAAAAGATCTCTTTCTTCCCCATTTGCCTTCTGGAATCCCTGCCAGCCTTTCCTGTCAATCATGTGGGTTCTTCTTCAGCTCTGTAATGTCATTAACAATGGAGAAAACTGGGCTCATTAAATCTGTGCAGTGGTTTGCCTGAGTCATAAGCTGGGAGGAAAGGCAAATTAATTGCTTACATATTTTTAATTTATTCTCTTTCAAAAGTTACCCTTTTAAAAGATAAAATATTTATTTCCTCCATCTTTTCATTATCAGGGAAGTTTTAATATGTTAGGAAGAGTAGATGGAGGCATCCATTTATTTGATTAATGGATATCAAATTATTATGGTTCAGTTTATTGTTTTAGACCACATTTCTGTAGGGACATTAATAAATGTGATTGCTTTTGCTAGAATATTCGCTAATCCTGTGGTTTAGTGTGTGGATAATGGAACATGCTGTTCTGCTGCCTCTTAATGGGCTTTCCCCGCTGGCTCGCAGAAAAGCAAAGAAACTGATTTGACAAACACGTGTGCAGCCAGAGGACCAAGATAGTTCTCAAATCTCTTTACACTCTCAGACAACGGCACAAAGGTACACTCGAATGTAGTTTTCTTTTCTAACAGGTTTTTCTCCATTAGCCTTTTAAAAATTTAGCAAAGAAATCTGAGAAGTAGTTGCTAAGGACTGAATGGTGTCCCTCCCCATTTTCCCAGAACAAAACCTTAATCCTCAGTGTGCTTGTGTGCGGATATGAGGCCTAAGAGAGGTGATGGCAGTTTTCAAAAAAAATCATAAAGGTGGGTCCTTACTGCAGCTGAGCTGGTGTCCTTTTATAAGAAGCACTGCCTGGGTGCTCTCTGTCTCTCTGTCTCTCTCTCCCTTTCTCTCCCCCTCCCAACTCTCTCTATGCCTCTGCCATCTGAGATGCCATCTGAGTTCCAGGAGGAGCTCTTGCCGGGAACTGACCCTACTGGACCATGATCAGACCTCAAGAGTGGAGAAAATATAATTTTAGGAGGAGTCACCGAAGTCTGTAAGACAATGCCATGGCAGGGGAGCCAACAGTACAGCAGACTTCAGAAATTCTAGAATGGTGCTCCTTGCTGTTTCTGGTCGAAAAGACTGTATCGGCTTGAAGACCTTACTTACAATCATTTGCTTTATCAGGTTGGGGGTTTTGCCTTCTTTATGGATAAGCAGCCCCAAGTGTACAAATCTGTATGATGATGAAAGACTGCTTTGTTGATTCAGGTCACCCCACAATTGTCAAGTGACATAATTTTATTCACAACATCACTGGGGCTTTCTAGTCAAGGACAAATCGATGTTTGACAAATAAGTGTCAAGTCAAATGTTAACTCTTATGTATACCTCGAAGGTCTTCTGCCCCCAGGGAAATCTATATAGATCAATGCATATGTATGCAGGGCTATCCCCCACCCCCAGTCCTTATTGACAACATGAAATTTAAAGCTTGTCACTCATGGAAGCTAGCTAAGCATGCACATTTGCCTACTCCTGTCCCAGAGACTGTCACTGTGTTGATATTTTTAAAGGGGAGAGATGAAATCATCAGAGAATAGGAGAGGAAGCCAGTGAAGAACGATATAAAGCTGGAAGACAGATAAGGAAGCAAAGATCCAGAGCATACCAGGGAGGAGAAGGCAGAGAAGGCCAAGAGCTGCCTGGCAACAGCGTGGACAAGGACCTCACACCCGGGGAGACGGGCACGGCACAGCTCTCTGCTTTCCGTCATCACAATAAAATCCCTGCCTGGTTTACAGAGAAAAGAGAATTTAGCTCACATTCTGGAAGCTGAAAGTCTGGAATTGGGAGGTGTCGTTAGATCAGAAGGGCTTTCCTTGACTGTGAGCATCACGTAGCAGGTGGGATCATGGCCAGATGCTATGCAAATAGAAGTCAGACAGTATGACAGGAAGCCGGAGAGAATTCGGGGCTCAGGGGCACTCCGCTTTGACAACTTGCTTGGGTGGGAACTATTGAGGTCCCACAGAACTACGTTAATCTCTTCCAAGGGCAGTGTCCCCCATTGCCTAATCACCTCCTATGAGCCCCCATCTTCTAAAGGCCCACCTCTTCTTAGCTCTACCACACTAAATGCTAAACCTCCAGTTCATAAGACACACGCCTGGGTCTTTTTGGTTTGGAGGCCAAACCATAGTGCAAGATGCTACCTGAGAACACATTATCTACCATGTCATTACCCCTGTTTTGTCATTTCACATTAAAATTACACATACATGTAAGTTATTCTTTTGTAGAACTACATAATATTCCATAACTTGTTCTCCCAATCCTTTGTTTAAAAAATTTTCAGATTATTTTCATTTTGGTTCCTCCTGCTAAGGATATAATATATATATATGTATATATATATTACACAATGAATATATTACACAAAGAACACAACAAATTTCTTATATATCTATGGTCTTTATATTGGCATTTTTGTCTTTATAAGTTACATTTTCAAAAGTAAAACTTCTGAGTCGAAATGCCTGTATAAATTTCATTTTGATTTGCCTGCCAGCTGGAATGGCATTTCCAGGAACTGCCGTAGTAATCCTGAGGATCACATGTATCAATACTGAGTGGGGGTCACATGTTTTCTGTCTCCATTCAATGCTTGTGTTGTTGTATTGTACTTCTCTTTTAAGAATGGTGGCTTCTTGTCTTCCTACCTTATCTCCATGCTAAGATTTTTACAAATACTCTTCTACATTTTTTCTGTTATTTTGTTATTTATATTTCTAATCAGCCTGGAATTTGTTTTTATTAGAGTGTGAAACAATATAAGTGATGATAACAGCTAACATTTACTGATAAATTTCTACAAGCTAGACACTCTGAAAAATGCTGTATAAAGTTCATATAGATAAGAAAAGTGAGTATTGTAGAGCTTGAGGAATCGCTCAAGCTCATGTATCTTCTAAGACTAAAAACTGAGACTTAAGCTGAATCTTACTCTGTACTATCTCCTCAGATATCCCGATGAAGAACTAATTGATGTCTGTCCTTTTCCATTCAACTGGATCACACATTCCACCGCGCACGCGCATGCGTGTGTACGTGCGTGTGTGTGTGTGCGCGCGTGTGTATGTGTGTGCTTGGTATTACGGATCACAGGGCATCACACATGCTACAAAGGGTGGAGCTACATTCCCAGGCCCCAAACTTCAAACTCTCAAATGTGGTCACTTTGTCTCTAGATTCCACTGCATTTGTGCCGCAACAATGCTGTTTTTCATTTTATACTTTCAGGGTAAGCTTTGTTTTCTCTTTGATAAGGCAAGTCCATGACAAAACCATCTAATAGATTAATAAATTTTGGAGGTTTATTCTAGGCAAACATTCAAATCACTGGTCCAGTTCCAAAGAAAACAAGTCTGTGCATTTTGATTTGGATTGCATTAAGTGTGCCTTAATTTGTTAAGAATTGACATTTATGTTTCAATCTCTCTCTTTAGGCACATGGTACAATGCCCACTTATTTAGAGCCTTCAATAAAATGTTAGACATTTCTCTAGCTCTTTGTACTCTTATACGAATTCCCTAAGCTATCATGTTGTGAGTAGGATATGTTCACATATGTGTCAGGTAATCACAGAGGTAAAGCTGTGTTTATGAGCCTAACCTCTGTTTTTGTTCTTGTTTTGGAATCAGGATTTCACTGTGTAGCCCAGGCTGGCCTGGAACTCATTCTACAGCCCAAGTTGTCCTCAAAACTCGAAGTTCTCCTGTCTCAGCTCCTGAGTGCTAGATCGTAGGCCTCTGCCACCATAGCTGGCTTCTAGATTTTGCTTTTTTTATAAAAGTACCCTGCAAAGGCTTGTTCCCTTTTCTAGTTAGGTTTTTGGACAGAGAATGTTACACTTTCTTTAAAAGCCACCTGCAACAATGGCACAAGAGTGCTGAGGGCAGCGCCACCCCTCGTCCCTGGTCATCTTGACAGCAACCTTAAATGTTCACTCAGGAAAATGAGGCTGAGAGTTGTAAGCCAGTCGTTGGTGGCTTTTGATAGCTTCCTTGTGCTCCTATTGTGCTTAGAATTTATTATTATTAATGAGTTTGGTTTGCGGCTTAACGATAGAGCACTTACCTAGCGTTTGGAAAGCCTTAGATTCGTGTTCCTGAGTGGGGGTTGTATGACCACTTATTGGTTGATTTTTGTTTGTTTTTGTTTCTCTGGTTTGGGTTAAGACAAGGTCTCACTGTGTAGGACTGGCTGGTCTGGAACAGGTAATTGGCCTAGGCTGGCCTTGAACTTGCAACCCTCCAATCTATGCCTCTTTAGTGCTAATGTCACAAATGTCACAGGCCTGTGCCACCACACACCCAGCCAATTATTCGCTGTTGTTTTTTTAAATCTAGTGTCATAATCACATAACTTTTGCCCTTAAGTTTGTAAAAATATAGTGGACACTGTTGTATTTCCAGTGCTGTGGAGTGCACAGCTGTGGGACATGCCCTGTGTGGTCATCTGGGCACCTCGGCCATTCTGACCTTGGGAAAACTTGAGCCTTCTTTTACTTTACTGTGTGATTCCACCATGTCCTTAAAGCCACAAAAATCTGCTACAAAACACACAGCACAACAATTACAGAACACTGTCTGTTAAGAAAACACATAAAAACAATTCTAAATAAAACAAGAGAACATAATCCAGTGGTGTTAAAAACTGGCAGCAAATGATAGGAGACTATAACTCCAAGCCAGAATAAGGAAACCAAAAGTATTAAGCTAAAAGACTTAGCGGGGGTAAAGGCTAGATAGACAAATGATATACCAAGTAAACCAGAAGCTACATACTAAAAACAGCCAGTTAGGACTGCAAGTGAGAAAATCCTACTCAGGGTTTTAAGAACGTTTTTCTGCATTCTTTGAGAATTTGTGAAATGGTGTGTTGAAAGCAGCAAGTAAGAAGGGTGGAGCCCTGCACACTGTCTGATGATTAATGCATGCAAGCCATTTATGATAGAGAGGGATGCATGCTGACTCATCAGGTCTCCTTCCTTCAGCCTGACAAGGGCACCAAAGGAATTCAAAACAATCCTGGGACTCTCAGAAAATTACTGATTAAGCTTTGTTTCTTAAGAATTCTTGTAATTAAGGATTCATTTTCTTTGGTTCTGCTGGCCTTTGCACCAAGGGGCACGACTGATGTCACCCATCTAGTCTTCTGGATTGTCGTTTTCAAAAAGCTACACAGATTGCTTGGGAATCCCTTTGGAAATGCAGAACTGAGATCTCTCATTTGTGGAGACATCCTATTTCTAGGAATATGTTCGGTTATTTATGAATTTGACCTATATTGGGTTCCTGTGATGTGAGGTACCAGGAACAGGGAACAGAGTGGCAGTGTGCTAGGCTAGTGCCTGCCCTTAGGAACTTGGGAACTAATGGAACGTGGATTGTATTGAACAGAAATTGTCCTTTGCTGCAGCGAGTACCCTTGGTAAATGAAGAACCATTCCAATGTTTAACTGCAGACATCGCTTTGTTTTTAAATTGCAGGTAGATTTTATGATGTTAGAGTCTCTAACTGTTAATGCAGCCCACCTGTTCCCCCTGACATTCCTTTAATGAATATTTTTCTTCTCTTAAGCAGGGAGAAGCTGTATTTCTTCTCTGCCCTTTCTCTAGAGCTGAGGCCAGCATGCATTAGCTCACCCAGCAGGCATCTCCCCTCTGCCTTTAAGGTGGGCCTTGCCCCAGCCTTCATGGACACAATGGTGCAAATTCAGGGTCCCAGGCAGAGGTCCCCACACATCTGTGAATCCCTGTGGGATAAGCAGGGAAAGCCTGACAGAGAAGGGAAGAGGAACATCTAGGGTTTTGTTTTATTTTCTTAAAAAGGATTTTTTTTTGAAACAGGAGCCACCCACTGTTCACATAGTTCACTTTCTAATTCTATTCTTGGGAATATACAGGAAGTAAAGAAATAAAAAAATTTAAATGACCAATCATAATTCTTTGCATATGAAGCACTCCCAGTGGTGAGCCATTGTGATGGGCTGGAATGTCACAGAGACACTTACAGTGAAAATAATATGTGTGGCTCCATTGAGGCAATAGCGCCATTAAAAACAGAACATGGGATGGAATTCACACATGGATGGTAAATGCACGAAGAGCTTTAGTTAGTTTTAAAATGACTTAAAGAGGATTTTGAATATAGCCAATGCTTTGGGAAGCAATTAGCTGTCTCTCCCTAGAAAGTCTTCACTTGAACAAAACTGACACCCTTTTATGCAAATTAGAACAAATGATGACTGACATCTTGATGAGCTATTCTTGCCAGACATAAGGGGAAGAAGAGAAGCCACCTCCTTCGTGCTGGAGTTGTCAGTCTATGCCTAGATCCAGCTTTTCAAGGTTCTGTGGCCTGTCACCTTGTCCTGGTTAGTTTTGTGTCAACTTGACACAAACTAGAGTCATCTAAAAGGAGAAAATCTCAATTGAGAAAATGATTCCATAAGACCCAGCTGTAAGGCGTTTTCTTAATTAGTGATTGACAGGGCAGGGCCCAGCACATAGTGGATGGTTGTGGTGGTTTGAATATAATTGACCCCCATAAGCTCATGGGCAGGGCACTATTAGGAGGTGGCTTTGTTGGAGGAAATGTGTCACTGTAGGGGTGGGCATTGAGGTTTCATACATGTTTAAGCCACACCCAGTGTCTCAGACCACTTCTTGTTGCCTGTTGGTGAAGATGTAAAACTCTCAGTTCCTGCTCCAGCACCATGTCTGTCTGCACACCACCATGCTCCCCTCATGATGATAATAGACTAAATCTCTGAAAATGTAAGTCAGCCCAATTAAATGTTTTCTTAAGAGTTGCCATGGTCATGGTGCCTCTTCACAGCAACAGAAACCCCGAGACAGTGGTGCCACCCCTGAGTTGGTGGTCCTAGATTGTTGACAGAGGTTTCTGTCCCGTCAGGTCCCACAGCCATTCAGTCCCAAAGAAACACACAGAGGTCTACATTAATCATAAACTGGCTGGCCTATTAGCTCAGGCTTCTTATTAACTCTTACATCCTACATTAACCCATAATTCTTGTCTGTGTCAGCCATGTGGCTTGGTACCTTTTATCAGTGAGAAATTCTCATCTTGCTTCCTCTGTGTCTGGATGATGACTGAAGACTCAGCCTTCCCTCTTCCCAGAATTCTCCTGTTCTGGTTGCCCTGCCTCTACTTCCTGCCTGACTACTGGCCAATCAGCATTTTATTAAACCACGCAAGTGACAAATACTTACAGAGTACAAGACCATTGTCCCACAGCACTAGGCTCTTACAGGAAAGCAGGCTGAGTAAACCCTGAGAGCAAGTCAGTGAGCAGCACCCTCCATCAGCCCCTGCCTCCGGGCTTCTGTCCTGTTTGAGTTCCTGTCCTGACTTCCTTCAGTGACTAGCAGTGCAGCGGAAGTGTCAGTCAAATAAACCCTTTGCTCTCCATTTCTATGGTCATGGTGTTTCATCGCAGCGATGGTAACCCTAACTAAAACATACCGTCTACAGGTCACACTGAGGGCAGCTGTTTAAATCAAACCTGGTTTCTTGTCCCCACTCCAGATGCTGCCTCCATCTCTCTTCTACAGATGTGGCCAGGGTTTCTCCAGGATGGCCATCCTCCCCAAGGAGGCTGACTGCTGGTACCCAGGCAGGACGTCTGCTTTCTGAGGTCTCCTCCCAAGTGCGTTCCTCCCAGAAACTTCCAGTTGAGCTTCCCCAACACTTAATCCTTCCCCTGCAGTGAACTGGGTAGCCAAAACCCACCCACTGCCAGGGGTTCCTCCCTTTACATCTCAATGACTTTTCCTGTTCAGACATACCCATAAAAGAAGACTGCCCCGGAAAGTGCCCCATCTTAAGCTCATGTTTCACAATCTGGTACCCAAGCTTCTTGCCGCTTAAGGGGGCACTGAAGTAATAGAACTGTCTTCCTCTTCCTGGTACCATCCTGTGGCTGGCACACTCCACACGTCAGTCTTCATGAGAACGCTACAAGAAAACCACGTGGTAAAAGAGTTCAGACAACTTTCACAAAGTTAAATGTCTAGTCCATGACAAAGTCAGACTTCAAGCCCAGGCTGGTTTGACCTAGAAGCTAAGGTTCTTTGAGCCCCCACTCACTGCGCACCCAGGTAGTCTCCAGGAAAACCAGGATGATAGTCAGAAATGCAACTGTGTGGTCTTGAGTTCACGCTCCACACCTCTAGGCTTTGCAAGGGAGCTGCCCAGTAGAAAGGAATGGAAGAGGTTGGGGAAGCAGGCTACAGGGCCCCATTGTATCCCAGGGACCACTGTCTTGGTTCCCTGTTCAGCACACATGTATCTGTTAGTCATTACGAAGAGAAGAAAGGACCAAGTGTTGTCCCCGGTTGTCACATGAAGAAGCAAAGACAGGACTCCATCCCTCCTCTGCCCTACCTTTTCACAGGGCAGCTCCAGACTGGGGAATGTAAGGTGAAATGTTTGTGACTGGGCTGTAAGACTGGCCCACCGGAAGGAGGTTGAATGTACAGATAGAAAGAGGGAATACATTTTGCGTTTAAGACGAGATAATATCATCATAGACTCTGCCACAACAGAAGACATGCCCAACACAGAGAGGGACCATGACCTTAGGAACAATGTTTCTGAAAGGTCAGGCAACGAGACATACACTGTTCTTTGCCCAGTAGTTTTTACCAGCTGCACAAATACAAGCTCTCACAAATACAAGACTATCTAAGTTTCTTGCTGACACACCAGTAGAAAGATCAGCCAATGTCAGTGAAGCAGAATGCTACCCTCCTTGTCTGATACTGGTGCCAAGTCAACTCCTCGGTGTGCCACCTTTCACAGGCCCACATTTCCCCATAGCTCATTTTCTTCCCGAGCTCTGGGTTCCGGCACAGGACTCTCTTTCAATATCTGTGTTCCTGGAGAGGCCGCCAATCAGGTCACCTGGTCCTGAAGAACGCACTATGTCTATCGGCATCAGAGGAGAACACACTCAGGAACCCTGCTTGCAACAGTGGCCTGGTCTTTTCCCACAGGGTTTTGCCACAGGGCCATGTGTGCATCGCTGTAGCAATCCATGCCAATTGTCAGTGCCAGGAGTGGACATGGCTTCCACATAAGCCAGTTCCTCTCTGTCTGCATGCTCGGCTGTTCTTTACCAGAGCCCCTTCACTGCACGGTGAGTGGTCTCAGAAGCTCATTCCACGTCGGAAACCCCTAGTGTTTAAAACGAGCGTCCTTGAAGAGGATGGTAATGCTGAAAGCTCAGGCCAAAGGCAAAGAGTGTAGAATTTTTTCAGATCTTCATTGACATTTATTGTATTTCTGGAAAGGTGAGAACACAGTGAGGCTCTGCTGAACAGTAGGGATGCTAAATGATGCTATTAATAAAAGAGATTTCAAAAATTCCCTTTGATACAAACTACTTTGTTCGAATTGACCTTTAAAATTCAAATTAAAGCCCTGCAACTCTTCCTACCAAGGTGTTCTATATCGTTTCTTTCCAGATAAATCGCCAGTCCAGTATGTCAGCACGCCTTATGCTAGAAGCTCAGCTGAGTGGGGGTGGAGGATGTGGCATATAGTGTTTCTTTTTCCTTTTTTTTTTTTTTTAAGGTCCCCAAGTGATTGATGGAGAAGAACGGAAACCACTACCCTAATCTCTGCGGTTCACAGCCAACAACTTTTGTGTTTTCTATTTTTGGTTTAGCAGGTCTGGGTTGTGGAGACTATGCCAAACATATTGTCAATACAAATACTCCGAGCTAACTCTATACTCTGGATTTAGGAAGCATTTGGAAGAGCCTTAAGTAACTGTATTTCATTTATTGTGTGTGTATGTGTGTGCATGTGTGCATGTGTATGTGTACATGCACTTGAGCACCTGAGAATCCAACTCAGGTTGTTAAACTCGATGACAAGTACCTTGACCTTCTGAGCCATCTCACCGGCTCATGGGAGTCTCTTCGTCATTCCATGGACGTTCATCCGTTGCCCACTGTGCACCAGGCATTGGAGAAAGACCACTGAGCAAAGCTCCTGCCTCTATAGATCTTATATTTCATCAGATGAGAAAGAAAATGAATAAAAACATATCAGACCTCATCCTGAAAGCATGGGTGATGCTGAGCAGAGACTGGATGGAGGGAGACTGGAAGAAAAGCACGTGAGGCAGGAGGAGGTAGAACGTTCAAGTCCAAGGGCCCTGGGGCAGCTCCCAGCCCTCCAGGGAACTAAGGAAAAGATCCTTCCTCTTCAGGGCAGGCAGCACACAGCTGGCTCAGGACCTGGTGGCAGAGCAGGACTGACTCGGTAGATCAGACCTCTCTTCCTCACCTGGGTCACTGGGCAGGGGACAGCCTGGGCACAGCCACAGGGAGCCTTTCCTAGCAATGCACATTGGTGACCTAGAGGAGCCACAGGAAGGTTGACAGAGCCAGAAAGATGAGGAGGGAGAGTGGAAATTGGTCATCCCTGTCTTTTTTGGTTTTTTGAGACAGGGTTTCTCTGTAGCTTTGGAACCTGTCCTGGAACTGACTCTGCAGACCAGGCTAGTCTCAACTCACAGAGATCCACCTGCCTCTGTCCTGGGATTAAAGGCGTGGCCACTACCACCTGGCCCCATCCCAGTCTTTTTTCTTTCCTCTCTCAAACCAAGCACTACCAACTAACTACATGGGACAGAATTCAAAGACACCACCCCCCCCCCGGCCACACACATACACCGGGTCCCCTCTCCATGAACCGTTAACAAGACACCATCAACAAGGAGGCAGCAGCAGGATTTTAAAATCATATCAGCTTTAATGATAACAATACTCACTATGGAAGCTTGCAACTGGCCATCTCCACATTTGATTCCCATAGAGCAATTTGTCCTCCCTGACTTAGCCCGTCATTGTTGGTATCTGTACTTAACACTAGTCTCCCTACAGCAAAACATTCTACACAGCACAGTCAGCATGACCCAGCATAAATGTAAAATATTAGTTTATGTTTTTTAACTACAAAAGTAAGTGAATCGGATTATTTCTCACTCTTTTTTCATGAGATTTCCTTTCCTTGTATGAGACTTTTTTTTCTGATTTTTTTCAAATACCTTACAATGGGGCTGGAGAGACAACTCAGCAGGTCAGAGCACTTGTTCTTGCAGAGGACATGGGTTTGATTCCCATCACCTACCTGGCAGCTCACACCCATCCGTAACTCCAGTTCCAGGAAATCCAATGACCTCTCTGACCCCCCTCAGACACCAGGCACACATGTGCTACATAGGCATACATACTCATAAACATAAAATAAATCTGAGAGAAAAAAACCTTAATATGTAGCTTTGATATATCTCCACATCAAATTTTTTGGTAGCTAAAACTGAAAAGTAATTTGAGAATATAATGCACTATGCTGTTTACATCAACCAGCCCTGCAGGCCTTTGTCTTCCCAAGTGGTTGTAAAATGTGTCCATTGCTGAGTGTCTTGTTTGAAATGCTCTGTTGCAGGGCTCTCTAGAGCTGGGGATACAGGGTAGAATGGGAGCCATTCCGTTTCTGCTCGTCTTCCCTCCCAAGCATCTCTATAAACACAGTTAGTGCAATCATCAGGAAGTCTGAAAAGCACAGATGGCCGTTCATGTGATGTCAAGCAGGAAAGAAAGCAAGGCTCACTCGCCAGCGTCCAGATCCATTTGTTAACTACACGTGAGTGAGTATGGTGGTTGGATGTCCAGCACAGTGGGCAGACACTAGGAAAAGAAGTCAGCTCTCCAGGACTGACAGCTGTCTTGGGGATAAGTGGGTATACATGGTTCAGATCCTCACCCCAACCTTAACCTCCACAAGGTTCAGGTCAGAGATGGGTGAAGGCATTCTTTTTTTTCTTTTAATTATTTACTTTGGCACTTGGTGGTTGTGTAACACACCCACATGTGGAGGTCAGAGGACAACTCCAAGAGTGGATTCAAGCCATTAGGCTTGCCAGCAAGTGCCTACACCCATTAATCATCTCTCCAGCCCCTTTAGCGCATCATTTAGAAAAGCATCCAAAGCCGGGCGGTGGTGGTACATGCCTTTAATCCCAGCACTCGGGAGGCAGAGGCAGGCGGATCTTTGTGAGTTTGAGACCAGCCTGGTCTACAAGAGCTAGTTCCAGCACAGGCTCCAAAGCCACAGAGAAACCCTGTCTTGAAAAACCAAAAAAAAGAAAGAAAGAAAGAAAGAAAGAAAGAAAGAAAGAAAGAAAGAAAAGAAAAGCATCCAAAGCTTAATAGTACTTAGGTTGGTACTGAAACCTTCCTGATTTAAAAACAGCTGGCCCAGGAGAGTCATCTTAGAATTGCTGTGTTAAAACATGGTGGAACCATTTCCTTATAGCTGAGAAGAAGATGGATTCTGTTTTCACTACACTATGCTCCATTTCACTTCTCTGCTCTTCCACACACCCCACTTCATACTACTGGCTTTGATGCTTATTAGTGCCTTTAAAATGCTCAGTATGGATCCAGCAAATAACCCAATCCAGCATTGAGAAGTGTCTCTAGATAGGGAATTAAGTGTGCATAAGATCGGGGCAGCTACAGTTGAGACTTGGTGGAGGGAAAAAGAGAAGTAGGAAGAAAGGAGGGATGGAAAGATGCCAGGACAAGACAGGAATCAATAATGCAACAAAATAGTTGGGTGTGGTGGCACAAGCCTGTGATGTGGTGGCACATGCTCATGATCCTAACACTTGGGAGACAGAGACTGGTGGATGTCTGTGAGTCTGAGGCCAGACTGATCTACAGATCAAGTTCCAGGACAGCCAGGTCTGTTACACAGAAAAACACAGTTTCAAAAAGGCAAAAACAACAACAAAAAAGAAACCATCCTGGGCTACATAAAATCCTGTCTTACAAAAAAAAGTGATGTGTGATAGCCTTCTGTATATGTGTTGCTTTTATTAGTTAATGAATAAACTGCTTTGGCCTATGGCAGAGCAGAATACAGTCAGGCTGGAAGAGATACCGAGAGTAGGCAGAGTCAAGGAGATGCCATGTAGCAGCTGAAGGAGAATGATACATTGGAACTTTATCAGTAGGCCACAGCCTCATGATGATACACATATTAATAGAAATGGGTTAATTTAAGATATAAGAGTTACCTAGTAAGAAACCTGAGTAATAGACGAAGCAGTGTTATAATTAATATACTTTCTGAGTGATTACTTGGGTCTGGGTGGCTGTGAAATGAACAAGTGGTTTATAAAATGGCACCCAACATGGGACATGGATCCATATAAGATCCAAAAAAAGCTTAAGAAAAAAGAGAGCTTCTAGATCCACAAAAACAGGAGGTAAATGCAGCTTTTTGGTAGCTGCATTTTTCCCCCAGATAGACTCTGTTTTCTTGCTGCAAGCAGAGATGTGGCTTCTTTAAGAGACAGCAGCTTCCTGGTTTGTACTGGCACAAATGGCTCTGATTCTTTAAGGAGGTACTGATAGGGAGCACTTAAATGGGATCTGTGAGCAGCATGTTAGAAATTGCATAATGGGGACAGAGAATCATGGCATCCCTGGAGCTGGGACTGTGAACATGGCTCGCAGAGGCAGTGAATATACCTCTGTCATGTTGGATGTGGCAAAGCCAACAGAGAAGACTGCAGAGCTGATCCTAGCCACACCCACTTAGCATTAAAAAATAACAACAACAAAAAACTCCTGGTCAGAAAATGATTACAGATATACACAGAACAGATTCAGACCTAAAAGATTTCTAAATGAGACACAGTATGCTTAAAATTTTACATAGGCTTGGGAGAGAAAGGAAAAAGAGTATAGACAGTTGTAAAAAGAAGTAGTTTTAAAAAAGAGTACAGACAGCTATAGATTGAAGGAATAAAGATAATAACTATTCAAAAGTAATAGAGTTAAAAAACACATAAAAATGGAAAATACACAGTTTGGATTATGCATATTATTGTGTTTTCTTTGAATTTTTTTTTTTTTTACTGTGAATGATCTAACTTCAGAGAGACATTTCATTGTATGGGTTTCTAAGCCAAACCAAAATATATATTTTAAAAGTATCTTGACTTCAAAATTTAAGTATAAGGACATGTTACTTTGGAAAAGAGGTTCTGCTTTTATTTCCACAGATGGTGCAGGACAATTCTGTATTCTGTCAATCATGTTTTAAATAAATGCTGATTGGCCAGGCAGGACGTATAGGTGGGAAAACCAGACAGGAAGTAGATGTGAGAACAGGAAAATTCTGGGAAGCAGGAAGCTCCCTTGGCATTCCTGTGCAGTCCATCTAAGAAGCAGGATGTAAGCTGCCCCGCTGAGAAAGGTACCGAGCCATGTGGCTAACATAGATACAAACAATGGGTTAATATAAATTATAAGAGCTAGTAAGAAGCCTGAGCTAGTGGGACAATCAGTTTATAACCTAATGCAGACTCTCTGTGTGATTTTTCTTTGGGGCTTGCCGGCTGTGGGGTACCGGGCGAGACAGAAACCCCAACAAGCAGGACCCTCATGTTACACACAGAGGATAGAAAGGGACCACTGAACTTTGCCAGATTGAAAAATGTGGGCTGGTCCTTCAGGGTTCCTGCTTCATGGAAGAAACTGCCAGAAATTCTGCAGGACACAAAGGAAAGTGACTGACAAACACTCAATATAGGTGAGACAATCTTTCAAATTTCATTGAAAAGTCTGCAAATACTATGGGCCTGTAGGCTGAAGATGGATGCCCCAACATTACAGAAGAACTTTGGGTGACTGTTCAGGCAGCGAGATGTCTCTGTCAATTCTAGAGTTTTGGAAGTTGCTTACAATGCACTCCCTATTTACTTAGGTAATATTATATCCTTCTGGGGTCTTTGATGAAGTGGAAGACAGATAATTGTAGTTATAGTTTTCCTTAGTTATGATAAAAGATAAATTAGATATGAAACTTTAGACTCAAAGAAATATTGTAACAGTAATTCTTGTTTGATACCTGTTTTGTTATATGTAATTTTTTTTTTGGTATTTTTGAGACAGGGTTTCTCTGTGGCTTTGTAGCCTGTTCTGGAACTAGCTCTGTAGACCAGGCTGGTCTCAAACTCACAGAAATCTGCCTGCCTCTGCCTCCCAAGTGCTGGGATTAAAGGCGTGCTCCACCACCGCCTTTATATATGTAATTTTACTATGTTAAAGTTAAAAACTTCCTTTTTATCTAGTCAGAAAGGGGAAGATGATATGGGATTCCCTTCTGTATGCTGTGAATATGTTTTATTGCCACTGGTTAATAAAGAAGCTACCTTGGTCTATGGCAGGGCAGAATATAGTCAAGCTGGAAGAGAGATATAGAGAGAGAGTAGGCAGAATCAGAAAGATGCCATGTAGCTGCCAAAGCAGAAAGATGATGCCAGAACCTTACCAGTGGGCCACAGCCTCATGATGATAGATTAATAGAAATGGTTTAATTTAAAATGTAAGAGCTAGCTAGAAAAACGCCTAAGCCATTGGCCAAACAGTGTTGTAATTAATATAGTTTCTGTGTGATTATTCGGGTCTGGCTGGCCAGAAGCATAAGTGGAGTCTCCAGCTACAACTCTAACAAGACAAAATAGATCTGTTGTGACAGTGGTGCCCACTTGTAACCCCTGCAGTTGGCAGGAGAAAAGGTGAAAGTTTCAAACCAGCAACAAACAGCCCCCACCAAGTGCACAAATGCATAGGCACACACACATACACATACACGCATGCACACGCCCGATAAAACCCTCTAGCATTTATTTGATCATAGACTTTCCAGAGAGAGAGAGAACACATGGCAAGGACATAGACCAGTGAGTGTTCATGGGCAAAAAAATAGTTTCCTAGAAGGAAAAAAAAGATGTTTTCTGTTCCCTGTATAGAAACAGCAGTGTGCAAAGAAGCCTCAAGAGTGACCCCAAATGCTTGTGGCTTGCACATGGGGCCCAAGACGAACGTGAGATCACTGGCACACGATCAAGAAATTGGTACACAGAGAGTGAGATATGCTTCTCTTAGTTTAGTGAATGGCATCTTGGAAAAAATAACCATAAACATTTCCAACAGACACTGAAGCCATAACAATGAATACCATTGCATTTTAAAACTGAATGGAACTGGTAGTGAATTTGAAGACCAAACGTCCTGATAACTGAGGTGCCTTCTCCTTAATGTTAGGTACACATGATATTTCAGCTGAATATTTTCCTTCCTCTACCCATCAGTTGTTATAATCAATTCTATTATGCTAAATTTAAAGATCATCTATGAAATTATAGTGTATTGCTTGCCTCTCTCAGCTGTTCTGGGTCCAGCCAAGCCCTGGGATCAATAATTCATTCACTTGGAGAATGTTCTTTAAAGATGCCAGGTCAGTATTCAGCCTTCACATCACACATGCATACACACCTTGTTTGGCATCATTCTTTTGGGGATTCTCTGGCCAAAACCAATGGGTACCCATATTAAATAACATTTATGGCTGATCTTCAGGCCCAGATGCACCAGTATGCTTTTCTCATTAGTTGTGCTCATTTAATTATTAACAAGGCTTTCCAATAACAATGATAAAGAAAATTTGAATGGAAGAGATTAAGCCACTTTCCCAGAAATGTTCAAGGCTAACCATGAAGCAATTTCCCAGGACACATTGCCTTGTAGAGGCATGAATGAGGGGCTGGGGATGAATAAGCATTCACTAAAGCTGTCACCTGGCTGCTTAACTTCTCTGAGTCGGTCCTGTTTTCTGTCTCAAAAAGGGGACGGTGTAGTCACCTTGTAGAGGGTGTTCTGAGAATCAGTGGTATAGTATACAGCAAACAAAACAATTACCATGGATGGGAAGTCAGCCCACATGTCTACAACTATTAGGGCCCCTACTCTGAGATTCTCAGTCTCAACTCTAAACTCGTGCCTACATAACATGGAAAACATCCCCTGTTGTGATGTGCTGGGGTGCTTACCATGTGCAAGGCAGTGTGTTTTAAGAAGGTCTGTAGATAATAGTGAGGCGCTTGGTAATCTATGGTCCACACGTGCCTCTTTCTCAATTAAGCAAATGGCAACCTCCCAACAGGCCATACCACAAGCAAAACATGGCAGGTGACAACAGGATCCTCCCTGAGGGTAACCTGGAACCGGGTTCAATGCAACAAGTAAATATGAAGTCTTTGTAGAAAGATAACACAGCCTTTGGGCAGGAAACACAAAGGACAGAATTAGGAGAAACACCCCAGACGGTGACCCCCAAATTCCCCTCATAGAGTCAGAAAAGGAGGAGTCCATCCTGAAAGAAAGGGGACAGAAGCAGGTGGCACAAACAAGGGCAATGGATCGTGGTCAATAAACAGTTTTGATCTCTCTCCTTAACGGTGTTGCGCACTCCTCCCGACACCAGACCGCATTTACACATTCACGACATACTAGGTACATCATGATATCCTCACAGTACAGACACTGAAAATAAAGAGATCTATTTGTGCAGAAGTTTGGACATTCCTCATCTTAATTAGTTGCTATGTGCACCTGCTTTGGAGACCGCCCATAAGGGAAGGGGACAGGAACTTGCTGAGGTTGAAGAATGGCCCTGACCCTGAAAGGTGGACATAGTCTCAATAAGTCTTCCTCGGCTTGCTTTTTTTTAAAATTTAAAGATTTATTTAATTTATTATGCATACAACATTCTGCCTCCACGTATGCCCATTCACCAGAGGAGGGCTCCAGGTCTTATTACAGATGGTTGTGAGCCACCATGTGGTTGCTGGGAATTGAACTCAGGACCTCTGGAAGAGCAGCCAGTGCTCTTAACCACTGAGCCATCTCTCCAGCCCTCGGCTTGCATTTTTATTCTCTCCAAAGATAACCCTGTTGCCAACTTAGAAGCAACAGCTCGAGAGATAAGAACCCAACCCATTAATGGGCAAGCCTTTTCCACCAGGCTTTCTCCAACGGCTGTCACAGGTACCCTCCTCGCCACTAGGGAGCTCAGACACTATTATTCTATTGTGAATCTCTCTGGCCTGGAAGTGACTGAGAACAACAGCAAAGCTCTTTGTATTTGGGAGAGAATGGAACATCTCTGCTAAGCCTGAGTGTTCGAGAGAATTCTCACGCAGACTCTGGAGGGCAGTAAAGTTGGAGGTCCACTATGGCTTTTTGTTTAGTTGGCTGGTTTGGGGCAACAATGAAACTAAAAAAAAAAAAATTAGCTCTCACCGTCCTGGCGAAGTATTCCTCAAATTATAGCTTTTCTGGAGGCTGAGGCAGGAGGATAGACAGTTCAAGGCATGCCTGAGCTCACCGAGTGAGCTCAAAGTAAACACAGTTAATTAAGACTATGTCTCAAAATAAAAAAAGTTTAAAAAGGGATGGAAATGTAATTCTGTGGTAGAGTACTTGCCTTGCATGTACAAGGCCCCAGGTTTGAATGCTAGAACAAAAGAAAAATCTCTCTGAAAATAGGTATATCATAAAAGGACTTGCTCTTATACAGGTTAAAACTGCTGAAGAATATTTTTTGTTACATTTTTTTTTCCAAAAGAAAGACACACAAGCAAAGAAACTCTTATTGGGAGAGAAATCCATCTGGTTTGCTACAGCAGTTCCAGATAGCTCCATTCCCAAGACGTGGAGCAACCCAATTTATAGTTTCTGCATTCTCGCCAACTAAAGCCACTTTTCCAGTCTTGGGAGACCTTGCTAGCTTCTATGTCTGAATGCCAACATTGGCTTTTCAGTGCCACTCCTGATGGCTTCTGGCCATCAAGAACATTGCAAAGAGCCTGGTTCCCTCGAGATGCCTAATCTATGGTACTGCCCTGGGGACGGCAGCTGGCCTATTGCTTCTATCTGCCTTGCCAAGCCCAATGATATGCGCATGCTTCTCACCAACAAGAAGTAGTTAGATTACCAGAGGCCAAATGCAAAACCCAGGCAGGACTTGGGCAAATGGTTCCATATTTCAATTTTAAAAATTAGAAAACCTCAGCCAGGTGGTGGCGTTGGCACACGCCTTTAGTCCCAGCACTCAGGAGGCAGAAGCAGGCAGATCTCTGTGAGTTCGAGGCCAGCCTGATCTACAAAGCAAGTTCCAGGACAGCCAGGATTACACAGAAAAACTCTGTTTCAAAAAAGCAAACAAACAATTAGAGAAGCTCTATTGATTGTCAGTAGTTAAGGAAAACTTGCATTGCTGCTCTGTTTGATGATGAAAACATCTATTATAAGCTTTGCTATTTCATTGGTTCCTTGCTATAGCTCTACTAGGCAGCAAGGACAGTTGTCTGGACTCTACACCAGAGAATGATCACGAATGCCACTGTCCCTCTGTAGCACAACCTGGTTCTTCTTGTTTTGATAATTTTAAAGGTACTTCTTGGGATTTGTATACATTTTCATACATGTGTATCATGTTCCTCGCTCACAGTCACCCTGCCCATTACATCAGTTGGTTTTGTACTTCATGTGGGGTTAGGAATATAAAAGGAAGGAAGAAGGGCAGTGGTCATGAGACTTTCTCAAAGAAAGAACATCACAAAACAGTTTTTGACTTTACAAAATACTAACTTTGTAAAAACAAACAAACAACAAAAAACCCACTATATTTCACCAGAGTCAACTCTATCACTCTTTATTGTTTCGTTTTGATGTTTGAGACAGGGTGTCTCTGTGTAGCCCTGGCTATCCTGGAATTTGCTTTGTAGACCAGGTTGGCCTTGAACTCAGAGATCTACCTGCTCTGGGTCCCAAGTGCTGGGTTTAAAGGTGTGTGCCATCATGCCAGGCCAATTCTATCAGCCTTAATTAGAAAGACATATACTTCTTAACTATATAGGGATTTTGCACAATCATTTAGTCAGCCCATCCTTTTGCTTGAAGTATTTCTTTAACATGCAGAATGTTTCACAGTGACACACTCACCCATCTCTCCTTTTTGGTAGAGCCTTCCTCTCTTCCTCCCTCACTGGTCCTCCTCTTCTCCCAGTCAATCCATTCCCTGCCCTGAGAGTATTTGCATTTATATCTGTAAAAATCCAGTTCTGCCCAGGTGCGAGAGCCCTCCTCTTCAATCCCAGCACTCAGAGGCAGATACAGGTCAATCTCTATGATTTCAAGGCCAGTCTGGTCTTCATAGCTAGTTCAAGACCAGACTACATAGTAAGAGTCTGTCCCCAAAAGAAAAACAAGACCAAGAAAATCAAGTCTAGTTCTGTATGTGAAAGAAAAATCTGTGAAATAAACACAAAATTTCTCCCAATAATAAAAGTTGCTGCTTATGCAAACAAGGGGTTGCAAATGGGGGAATTATAATATGATCAGCATCTTTTCCAGGTCACAGCTTAGTTGTTTTGGGGAAACAAAGAGAAACAAAGAGAATATGAACAATTTGTTTTATGATTTGCCTGCGGTTCGGATTCAGCATTCATCCACCTGAATTAACTGCTTGACTCTTCTTAATCGGTTTTACAAATCAGCATGGGCCCTGTTGTGGATTATTTGTACACTGTGTGAAGATGTATTTGCTGTGGTTGGTGTAATAAGAGGCAGGAGGTATAGGCAGGATTTTCAGGGAGAGAAAGGAAGAGGAGGAGATAATCGAGGTGCAGGGAGACTCGGGATGGGTGGGATATAGAGGATGGGAAAGAAAGGTAAAAAGTCACAAGGAAAACAGTTTGTACGCAGTCTTGCTCTGTTGCACTAGCCAGCTCCCAAATAATGACAAGGAAACTTCTTATTATGAAAGCTCGGCCTTAGCTAGGCTTCTCCCTCTAGCTCTTATAATGTAAATTAACCCATTGATAGTAATTGTTTGACTCATGGCTTTTCACCTTTCTTTCCCATCCTGTGTGTCTGACTCCTTCTGAGTCTACGTTATCTCCTCCTCTTCCTCTCTCTCCCTGGGAAGTTCTGCCTATCCCTCCTGCCAAGCTATTGTCCATTCAGCTTTTTATTACAGCAATCACAGCCAATACATCTTCACACAATGTAAAATATCCACAACAGGTCCCTTTCCATGCGTTAAAGGAAAAATAAAGCTTATTTAAAAAAATGAAAAGCACTAAAAGGGAAAAAGAAATAAAGAAAAATACCAGCTAAAAACCTTCAGCAAAGCCTAATTCATTACAAACCCACTAACCAGAAACATGTGATCGGTCAGAAAGATACAAGGCCAATGTGAACCTTTGGCCTAGTTGTGCAAGCATTTGCTAAATCAATTAATGGAAACTATTTCAGAGAGGATTGAAACTTTAAAAAAAAAGATGAGTAATTATTCTAAAGATTTACAATAGAAAATGACAGTTTAGTTATAAACAACTTACTCATAACTTAAACGCGTTGTGCCTCTACGAAAATCTCCTTTAACCTCCTTACAGGATTTGCTTTAATGATAGTGACCTTTCAATTTTAAAATGAACATGAAATACATTTTAAAAAGAAAACTGAAAGCCTTTTCCTAGGTGAGATGGCCCTTCCTTCCAGCTTCCTGGCTAAAGGAGGTTACTGGATGTTCTAGATTCATACATGAAGTCTAAAAGTAACCTGTCTAGGTTCAGATTCACCACCTGGGCGTGCTCATGATGATGACAGGGCCTTCATTTCTTTACCTGCAAAATGAGGTAATGAATATCTAAGACATTTTAAAATTCTCCCTAAAATTTTAGACGTCATATATACCAAGGTGAAGCATCGGTCTGACAAAACCATACCCAAGTTGTCACTCGGCGATAGGACATGATGAACATTTCAACGCCACAGGGAAACCCCATCCTGGAAGCCTAGGGTATGGTATTTTTACACCACTGCCCATCACAAACCTTTGAACTCTTCAAGTCTCCTTTTCTTCAGACCCCTTGCCAGAAGAAACCCAAACTAGCTAGCCAGGTACTCCTGGTTAATTATGCAGAGGTTTATCCAAGCCAATGCTTCTTTGTCTCTAGGAAAGGTCTCAACTCTCTTTTCAAGTTCCTTCTGCCGGGCGGTGGTGGTGCACGCCTTTAATCCCAGCACTCGGGAGGCAGAGGCAGGCGGATCTCTGTGAGTTCGAGGCCAGCCTGGTCTATAAGCGCTAGTTCCAGGACAGGCTCCAAAACCACAGAGAAAACCTGTCTCGAAAAACCAAAAAAATAAATAAATAAATCAAGTTCCTTCTAGAAGGCACCTATAGTTTTCCCTCATCCATACCCTCCAGAAACCCCTGAACAGCTCTGCTTGGAAAACCCTTTTTAATAAATTCCTCTGTTCCTTAAAAGCATTCAATTCCATAACATTGTCTTAAATTGTTCTTCAAAATCTGTTGTCGAGCTTCGCCCCTGAGCTCCTCATCTGACTAAAGACACAAAGGGGTGAGCTGGACCTCCCATATTGGTGAAATGAGCCAGAGACCAGTTTGGGGACTGTCCCTTTGGACACCACAAAGAGAGAAAGAGGATAGTGACGCATCTCAATAGGTCCACTAGAGCGGAGAAAAACTAAGGCTTGCTGTGGATTGAGTAAGAGGGCAACACTCGCGCACGCGCGCGAACACACACACACACACACACACACACGAGAGGAGAGAGAGGAGAGAGAGAGAGAGAGAGAGAGAGAGAGAGAGAGAGAGAGAGAGAGAGAGAGAGAG
>JAQHUG010000001.1:19247658-19264704 GCA_028555095.1 Dicrostonyx torquatus | reverse complement strand
GAGAGAGAGACTCACACACCCGTGAGAGCAGGGTGGAGAGGCAGCACCAGGTATCTGACAACAGCAAGGCTCAGATCCAGACGCCTTCTCTAAACGGGTATCGCACAGCCCTCCCTGACCATCTTAGTAGGTTACAGTTAGAGCATCCTTCCGCCCCGCCCGGCTCCCCACCCCCCGCGAACTCGGGTCCCCAGTGTCCTCTAGAACGCCGGCGTGGCTGTCGCGTTTCGAACCCCCAGGTCCACTCTCGCCCTGGGCGCCCGCGGCCGCGACTCTGGCCAGCCTCCGGCCCCGCATCAATCATTAACGCGGCGGCCCGAGCGGCTGCAGCCCCCGGGGTGGGGGGAGGATGGTAGGCGACGCGAGACAGGGGACACCTCCATCCCTCGCCGCGGCGCAGACACCCTAACCCCGGGGGCCCCCGCCCTGCGCGGCGCCGCCCTCCCCCGCCAGCGCCTCGCGCACATCCCGCCTCCCGCCGCCCGCCCCGCGTTCACGATGCCCAGTCACCGCCGCGCCGCCGCCACCGCAGTCAGCCGCGCCACCGCCGCTACCACCGCAGCGCGGCCGGCTGCGCGCTGACACAGGCGAGCGTGGTGAGGGCGCCGCCAGGAAGCCGCGCACAGCTGTTCCCCGGTGCGCCGAGCTCCCGGAGCAGCCGGCTCCCAAGCCGAGGCCGCGTCGCCAACCTGCGGCCGCGGTCCCGCGCGCGCGCGCGCGCACAAAGGCTCCGACGGCGACCGGCGCTCGAGGTGGCCTTGCGCGCGCCCTAGCTCAGCCCGGGGCACCATGCCGCGGCGCCTGCAGCAGCGGGGCGCGGGCGCCAAGGGACCGCCAGCCCCGGCCTCCCGGCGCTCGCCCCCCGCCTCCGCCCCCCGGAGCCCGCCGGCCACCGCCGCCAAGCCGCTGCTGCGCTGGGACGAGGTGCCCGACGACTTCGTGGAGTGCTTCATCCTGTCCGGCTACCGGCGGCTGCCGTGCACCGCGCAGGAGTGCCTGGCCTCGGTGCTGAAGCCCACCAACGAGACGCTCAACTTCTGGACGCACTTCATCCCGCTGCTGCTGTTCCTCAGCAAGTTCTGTCGCCTGTTCTTCCTGGGCGGCAGCGACGTTCCCTTCCACCACCCCTGGCTGCTGCCGCTGTGGTGCTATGCGTCGGGAGTGCTGCTGACCTTCGCCATGAGCTGCACGGCGCACGTGTTCAGCTGCCTCTCCCTGCGCCTGCGCGCCGCCTTCTTCTACCTGGACTACGCTTCCATCAGCTACTACGGCTTTGGCAGCACCGTGGCCTATTACTACTACCTGCTGCCCAGCCTGAGCCTGCTGGATGCCAGGGTCATGACGCCGTATGTGCAGCAGCGCCTGGGCTGGCACGTGGACTGCACCCTCCTCATCGCGGTCTACCGCGCGCTCGTGCTGCCCGTGGCCTTCGTGCTGGCCGTGGCCTGCACCGTGGCCTGCTGCAAGAGCCGCACTGACTGGTGCTCCTACCCCTTCGCCCTGCGCACCTTCGTCTTCGTCATGCCGCTCAGCATGGCCTGCCCCATTATGCTGGAGAGCTGGCTCTTCGACCTGCGAGGCGAGAACCCCACGCTCTTCGTGCACTTCTACCGCCGCTACTTCTGGCTGGTGGTGGCCGCCTTCTTCAACGTCAGCAAGATCCCTGAGCGCATCCAGCCGGGTCTCTTCGACATAATCGGCCACAGCCACCAACTCTTCCACATCTTCACCTTCCTTAGCATCTATGACCAGGTGTACTATGTGGAAGAGGGTCTGCGCCAGTTCCTCCAGGCGTCCCCTGCCGCGCCCACTTTCTCTGGCACGGTGGGCTACATGCTGCTGCTGGTGGTTTGCCTGGGGCTGGTCATCAGGAAGTTCCTGAACAGCTCCGAATTCTGCAGTAAAAAGTGAGCCTCCAGCCGGGAGGAGGCTATGGTTTGCCCACCTGTTTGCGTGGAGTTTCTGTTGTTGTTGGTTTGTTTTCAAGTTTTGTTGTTTTCTTTGCTAGAGGAGGGTGCTGTAGACCACAAGGAAAGGTCTGGGCTAGTTGGGGACTCCAGTCCACTGGCTTTGAAAAAGAAGATAGGGATGAAGCAGAAGGAAAAGGGCCTCTGGGAAGAAAACTAGATATTGTCTATGATATCCAGGGATTTTGCAAAGATTCTGAAGAAAATCACAGAATCCCAAGCAGTTGGCCTACCTAACAGTCTTCTGTGTCCTTTAGTGAATTCAGGCAGGTATGCAGTAAAGAGGATAAACACAAATCCCTGGCTGCTTCCATTGCAGTCTAGAAATGCTTGGATTTGTCAAAAGAATGGACCTTTCTTTGTTGGGAAATGGGCACAAAGACACAAACCCAGGGCTTAACCCGCTAGACAATGCATGGAATGTGAACACAAATTAATTATTTCAAAATGTTTATCAGATGTTATTTAAATGATAATATATACAATGATCTTTTTCATAATTTATCAAAGCCCGTGAGACGCTCTGAGTTTTCTCCGTCACATAGTTTTGGTTTCGCGGCCTTCTACATCGCACAGGTGAGCTGGACATCAGGACAAGCTGCTTAAGAGCTCCACCACATTTCTAAACAGTGTTTTCTGAAGGCCGTGAGTGTCGCGATAAAGCTGAATGACTACTTAGGGACCCCGATTAGACTGTTGGTGAGGCTCCAGTGGCTTGTATAGGTCTCCAGTTCCTACTTACTTTAATGTATTCCACAAAACCCACCCTGGGTTTTGTTTTTTATTTTTATTTTTATCTTTTAATTTGATTCTTTCCTCTCTACTTATTTAAGTTGCCACTAAAATAAATGTGCCTTTTGAAGCAATGCCCAAATGACTGGTCCTCAGACACTGTTCTTGTACTGGGAGAATAGCGTGTTCTTACTACTTTTCTGCAAATCGTGGTTGAACAGAAGGGAAGGAAGACGGGCTTGGTTTTAGGTTTGTGGTGGGAGCAGAAGTGGCTCAGAGGTGTACAGTGCATATGACTTCTGCAAGACTCAGCCCTCTAATGTGGCTGAGGTTCCTAGTGCAACCACAAGGGATGGGAGAGAGGACAGGAATGCATGTAACCTTGCTTAACGTTTAAAAGGCAGTCGGGATTACATGAGGCAGTTCTATTATGAAAGTCAGGCTCACGCTATTTACTACTGAAATTTCTGAGTTAAGACTCCAATTGCCCAGTTAAACACCAAAGTCTCATTTGAATCCAGACTATGGAAATGATTGGCAGTTATTTCAAAAGGTTAGCAACAATGCCCCCAGACTCTTTCAATGACCCTATTGGCCAGTGTTGTTAGACATTTCTTATACATGTTAACCTGTCATTAAAATGGCAGCTCTTCATCACAATCCACCGAGGTAGTGTATATTAAATATGTGTCACGCTTCTTGGTAAGCCCTTCTGGCTAAGAGCCAACCACATTGGTGAATGGGAGTCTTGGCTTCATGGTATAATTTTAGGTAAGCACATGGAGTACATGAGCAGTTCCCTCAGTACTGGTCAGATGGTGCTCCTGAAAAGGTAGCTGTTTTGTTTATGCTCTTAATTGCTACTGTATTTGTAAATAGTGAACCTTGGCACAATTCCCTGGAGGAACCAATGCCCTGTGTGTGTTCAGTTGCACACTCAAGTTAAATTCCTGTGTGCATATTGAATTGAGGGTTTCTTAATGGGATTTTAAATACACTTTGCACAGCCCTATGAATGTCAGTGTCTCATCCTTTGCTGCGAACTTACCACAGAGTCTTAACCTCAGCAACACTTAACTCAGCACATGTGTTCAAGGATAACTGGAGATCAGGACACAGACACGTCTACTTACTTGCATGTCACTGTGGTAAAGTCGCAAAGAATGTTCCTTTGTAAATAGAGAAGCAGGTTAAGGAGCATTTTGTAGGGGTTGTTGTTGTTTTGCTTTTTTGAATGGGACCCCAGCTGACACACGCATTTTTAAGAGAGAGAGAGAGAGAGAGAGAGAGAGAGAGAGAGAGAGAGAGATCTGAAAGAAGCTGTGAGTATGAGGACAGGAACGGAACCCCAGAATTTGCCATTTTAGGCTTTGGCTGGAGGTCTTCCAGGTCCCCTCTTGCTATGTGTCTTTGTCTTTAAGCAGAGGCCACTTGAGGATGAAATCATGCCGTATCATTTTCCAGTGATTATGATGCATGAGCCAACGAGATGACCTGCTTTCCCAGGAAAGGTCTCCCCACCCTGTATGCTCTAGGGAGAAGGAGGATTCGCCTACCCCTCCTCCTGGCATTTCCCTTCTCCGGGTTCCTTTCCTCCTCTTTATGAGCCACTAGCATTGGCGATGGGGCATTCTAATTGAAAACAGCAGATCAGCTTCCCTTCCTGTTGCAAATAGGTACCGCACACCATCAAGATCAGGGATGGCTTGACTCCATGTGACCGACCGAATTATATTATTCCTGTTAAGGCGGATAATGCTGCTCAAGAGCAAATATTTACTTGGTCTCCGTTTGCACAGAGCTAACCAGGCTTATTACACGTTTCAGGAGTAATGTAGCCCTCAGAATGAATTTCTTTAAAAAATACTTTCCCATGATCTCCATTTTGCCACATCCATTAAATTCAGTTTTGTTTTATTACATTTAATAGTTCCCAATATGTGGCAAATTATAAGTAAGAATTCACTCTACTATCTTCATATAGTCTATTTGGCAGTAAAATTATTTATTTATTTATTTATTTTGGTTTTTCGAGACAGGGTTTCTCTGTGGCTTTGGAGCCTGTCCTGGAACTAGCTCTTGTAGACCAGGCTGGTCTCGAACTCACAGAGATCTGCCTGCCTCTGCCTCCCGAGTGCTGGGATTAAAGGCGTGCGCCACCACCGCCCGGCCTTGGCAGTAAAATTTTAAAGGATATTATGAAATCCATCTTATTTTCACTTGTTAGTCACAGTCTAGATGGCATCTCCAACCCCTTGGAGTTGTGCCTTGGAAATGACCATCTGATTCCGTGTCTGTTGGTCTGTGGGTTGGTCCCATGGCTGGTGGCTAAGGTTTAGTTGGTTAAGGAGAGAGCCTTTTTTCCTACCCTTCTTGCCACTCAGGTGAAGAAGGTGACCTTCCCAGAGAAAGGAAGTACAAGTCCTTCGTGTCATGACTGGCTTGTAAAAATAAACATGATCTTTTCCCAGTGGCCATCCACGTTCCATAAATAACCCAGGGAGAAAGTATGGGGCTGCGTAGCTGTCCAGAATGGCCTTCGTCTGCCTCCATTCATACATCCCAGCTGTAAGTGCTTACTCCTGTGCCATCCTCCTTTGTGTGTGGGAACCATTGCTGAGAATGTAAAATCGGTAAATGTTTCTATTTGGTGATGAATCTGGGGGCTAACTCCAAAAGCCAGGATTTCTTTCTTTTCTGTCTTTTCTTTTCTTTTTCCTTTCTTTCTTTCTTTCTTTCTTTCTTTCTTTCTTTCTTTTTTTTTTTTTTTTGAGACAAGGTTTCTCTGTAGCTTTGGAGCCTGTCCTGGAACTAGCTGTTATAAATCAGGCTGAGCCTCGAACTCACAGAGATCCACCTGCCTCTGCTGAGATTAAAGGCATGCGCCACCACTGCCCCCACTAGCCAGGATTTCATTATCTTCAAATCCCCTCAGCTAGTTAATTGGCACTAAGCTACGGTAGACAGGTGTGGCAGAAGTTACTTCTCAAGGGTTTTCCCATTGGCTGAAGGTGACAGAATTCAGTCTCCAAACTGTTATTAGAAGGCAGGAGTAGTTGTGCGCTCAGTTGTGTCTGTTAGTCTGCAGGACTGTGGACTCCGTTAACATGGTCAAACATACAGATGCTAATTAGATATATTTTATATTATCTTGGATAAATATATTCATCTAATTGAATATTTAGTTTTGGAATAGAACAAAAGAAGAGATGGTTACCTTTAAAATTAGATTATAAAATCTTAAAATGTTACCAGCCACTGGAATGGTTTTTCTCATCTTGTTCTTCATCTGCTAGGTTTGGTGTTGCTGACTCTGTTACGGTCCTTTGACTGATATCCACCTTGTCTCTGTGTAATCTCCCTAGTGATTACTGAACATCTACTGTACGTAAGACATTAAACAAGGATCCGTGCCTCCATCCATAGTATTACAAACATTACCAGAGTTACAAGTTTGAGTTCTTTCTCCCATTGGTATAAGATCAGCATGCTAGAATCTTATTTTAATTAAGACAGTAATTTATCTGCAGCTTTTTACTTTTTCTGTTCCTTAGCCTAAAGTCAAAAAACAAAAAACAAAAAACAAAAAAACACTTGAATCCTTAATTTACCATTCAGGTATAGGAAGAATATGTGTATGGAGAATTTAGGATTTATCACCATAGTAATGATACTGCTAACGATGAGCTACTGGAAGGTTTACAGCATCTACGCTATTCTGAAGAGGGGTCCATTCAAAGTGCCTAACGTAAGGTGTAACTGAGTGACTTTCACAGACAGTGTGGTAACATCAACACAAGACCCCTCACAGGCATGAGTTTAAATGCTTAAATCTCCAGAAAGTTCCTAGCCTTTTCCTTCCTTTCTTCTACAGTCCTTTAGTTACAACTTTCAGAGAACATCTTTAAAAAGAAATCATTTGAAAAAAAAAAAGAAATCATTTGTTAAAAGGGGGGATCATATATATATGACCAAATATGCATAGGCATGCACATACATGTATATGATCAAACGCACACACGATTGGCAGAAGGTGTAGGTAAGATGGAGTAGGATTGGATTCAAGCTGCCAGTATGGGGCAGCTGCTCACCTATGGACAGTGTTACCTGGTTTTAAATGTTGTCCCTAGAAAAGTATATGGACTCGGAAGGTGTCAGTGTTCAAACAGGTGGCAAGGGATCCTATTTGGCATCTTAATAATATCCTGTAGCTTTTGACTACAGCACTGGGTGCCATGGGATATTTTGAGTAGTACGCTTATCCCGTGGCTTAACTTGTTTCCATAAAATTAGGGCATAGGTCAAAAAGGCATCAGGGCCTAATTGTGAAGCACATTTGAGTCATTTTCTTGAAGGATTGCCAGTATTTGTTAACATGTATTACCAGACGAATGCAAACAAGCTTAGAGCTCCTGAGAAAGGAAGCATTGGACGGCTGAACCAGGCATACAAATATTCCTTTATGAGGGGCCACGAGCCTTCCTATTGACGTCTCGGAGTCTTTGATATTGTTTTTGTTAATTACAAAGCAATTATCAGTCCTTACTAATCAAGAAAACCTAACATAATTTTCTGTTGTCATTCCCCAAACAGCAAACATACTACCTTTCTGGTTTGTGAATTTTTCACTCGTTTGTAGGCTGTTTTGGATTTGCTTTGTTTTGTTTTAGCATCTTACACAGTCAAGTCTGTGAGCAAGCTGCAGAACTGGATAGTTTAGTTATAGGTCAGGATCCAAAATGCCCATTTATCTGGGAATGGCGGCAGGGTGTGACTTTTGGAAGCTCCGAACACACACCTGTGTGCAACAATGCGCAGTTCGGACTTGGAGCACGAAGAGAGCAGCCTCTTTCCACTTTTGGAAACGCCTGCTCCCACCCAGTGTCACGCTTTAGAATGCAACACGGAAGCTTTGATGCATTTTGTTCTGAACATGACACTCAAGGAAATGTCTGGAGTGTGCAAATTTATTCTCTAAAGTATAAGAGGGGAAGGCCACCTTCTCCATGCCTTACAACTCCACCCAAAATATGCAATAAACATTTGCTCTCAAGGCAGAGTTGGGAGAAGTCCTCAGGTGGTTCTTTAGCCGTGCCATAAAGACCTTGCTTTTCATGGGTTACCCCCCACACCGAGATAGGACACCATGTCAGTAGACCCTGTTTCTGGGCAAAGTGTCGGGACACGCTTCTTTTGCTTCTTTTCGTTCCATCTCTATTTAGAAAGTATAGTCTTTTTTTTTTTAACTTGCTGGATGCAAAACAAGATAATTCATGGGGAAAATTTTTAAACACGTGTTTTAATTTTATATTCAAAAGGTTTGTAATAGTAATTTGTTTGTTAAAAAAACAAAACAAAAAACAGACTTTAGCACATGGATGAGAACCAGGGCTTTTTCAAAAGCCTTATCTTTGGGCATTTAATCATTCTGAGCTCTTACCCAAATGATAAAGGTCTCTTGGATCTTTCAAACTGTAAATATTGTGTAGTTAAAAAAATTTTTTTTAAAAGAAAAAAAGCATCAGATAGATTCTAGGTGTATAACAAGGCTAAACTTAAAAGTCTTTTATAAAATTCTGGGTAGAAACATCACTAAATCACTAAAGTCCCTCTCCTGAGAAGGCTCAGTAGTAGAGGCCTGTCTCTACCCCGCTGGTTGCCTTTTCTCATGATGCAACCGAGTACCCGAGCGACTGAAGGACACGAGGCACGTTTCACGAGGATGGGGTACCACGCTAGCAAATCACAGAGCTAGGATGCTCTGTCTGCACACGTGCTTCTTCCCCATGAAGCCCTAAGCCCCATTTATTGTTGCCTGGACAGGAAAGCTTTTCATGTGGGGGCCTGTAGGAAGGATTCTGTGGCGGCTTTTCCTTTTGCTTAGGTGTACGTGGTAGCTCTGAACTTGAATCTCCATTAACCTTCCCCAAGCTATTCCAGCCACCTTTGAAGCCTTTGCTTTCCACAAATCCAGCCTTGAAGACATGGGTTCTTAAAAGGATTCCCTGTGTATTTAGGCATTCAACCATCTGCCTTATGAGAGGGATGCTCAAAGGGCTGTCTGTCTTCACGTTCTTCAGGGCAGAGGCAGAGGGGGGGATTTAACAGACCAAATAGAAAGGTTTCATATATTGTTTTTAAATTCCATTTAATGGTGACAGCAGAGAAAGATGGGAGTGAAGAATAATGAAGGCATAAAGAATCTTTTTCACCGCTTGCTGCTTCTTAGGCCACCCTGACTCTGGTCCTCACCCAGAGCTGACTTAACTGGCTAGAGAGGCATTCTCAGGATGGAAGAGCTTCCAGCCTGGACTCTGAGGTGGTCTCAGGCCCATGGTCCATTCATGTCCATTCTGACAGAAGACCCTTACTTCATCATGATTTCAGATTTCCAGAAAAATGAGGCGAACTCATCTATAGAAATAGATATAATTCTGGTCAATTCTGTGCATGTGACTGAACAAATTGCTCTTCATTTCTGTTGTATAGTTCACTATGAGTTGAAATTTTTGAGACATTTGTTTGCTCCTGTCTTGAATATGAAAAAAATCTGTGAAAATGATATAACTATGCATTTTTTTGCCGAAAAACAAATGAATGAAATAAGAATAAACACTTTGTAAGCACAGTGCTTTGAACTGTGTCTGTATGCCTCTGCGAATGTTCGGACCATATTCTCCAGCTAACTATTCCCAAACTAACAGTAAAATACATAGAAAAACTCCAGGAACTCAGGAGGCTGAGGCCAGCCTGTGCTACATAGTGAGCTACAGGCCAGCTCGAGATAGCTAGCAATTCTTTAAAAAAAAAAAAGAGCAAAGTATGTGAAATACTGATAAATATAATGAAATATGACAATCAGTCAGAAGAATATTGTTGCCCTGAAAAAAATCTTTAGTATATTATTTTTACATTTGTTAAATGAAAACGGGAAATTCCTAAGGTACTTTGAAGTCATACCTCCTATGATACCAGCTCACTGATTTTAAAGGGGTCCATGGCCCATAGGTACTGGGCAGTGAACACTGCCCTTGAATGCTGACGATGCTGGGAATTTACAATATGTTTTTTACTGGGAAGGAAGATCCAACTTAAGTCTTTTAGCTCTGAAGCTTTTTAATTCTAAGCCTTTTCATCACACGGACTCTGTTGGAGGCTTTTGATTATTAGCGACAGAACTTTTTCCTTTCAATGAAGCAAGGTTTACAGAAGGAGCAAGGTTGGTTCCCAGGATCCAGAGAGCTGATTGGTCAGACATACAATGCTGGCGATTCCAGTAGGAACACCTACTTTCCTCCAGAGTTGATGTCCAGGGCACCGCTACCAGACAAGCCAACATCAGCTGCTCTCTAGCCTGGCTGTAGCTATCCCCAACCCAGATTCCTGGAAAAGAGTATCTGATTGATCTACCTTAGGCCACATGTTTTTTTTTTTAAAAGACAAAGTGGGGGTATCTGTCATTTGAGCCTTTTTTTAGAACCACCAGAAAGGTAGAGAGAGTTTCCCACAGGAAGGCTGGTAGGCAGACAAAATAACTGCCAGCTAGACAAAACTAAGTGCTAGCCATTTCATCCGCCCTCTGTGCTACAGGGTAGAGGCAAACCCCAAATGCCCATCATTGTGGAATATGAAATCAATGGTGCCTTAAGGGAAAATGAGAACTTGTGTCTGTGGCTGCCAGTCAAGCCAGTGTCCTACCACTCTGGGGTCCCTATTGAAGGATGGAAGGGAGGGAGGGAAGAAAAGTGGGAGGGAGGGAGCAAAAGTGGGAGGAAGGCTAACATACTAAAAGAATAGTAGCCCTAGCCCAACCTCCCCCTGGCTAGCACACACCCTCCTTTCTGCTCAAGAATTCTTCACAGAATACTACTACATGGATGCTCCAACTCTTACACCGCCCCCCCCTCTTCCCAAATACAACCATAAATCCTGACTTGGTACTTCAGCTCCCAGAACCACCCTCATTCAGGTTAGGATTCATGCACTGTGTACGACTTGATCTGAGGCCACCCCTAAGAGGGCTGCTCCATCTGAATGTCCATGAACGTCCAGTGTCTTCTGAACCTGCCAGACACTTTCCCGGTGCTTTCAGACTCACTGGCCACCTGTCCTTCACCCATTCTGTGTGGGAGAGCTGCTCCGAGACTTCCTCGGACTCTTTTTTTTTTTTTAAGGTCCTGCCCATGGGATGAAATGGTAGAAGGCTGGATTGGCAGGAAGAGGGCAGAAGGGATTTTCCACCTTCCCAGGCTTCTAGGTTTTGTTGTTGTCATTGTTTTGGTTTTGGGGGGATATTTTGGGGGTTTGTTTGGTGCTTTGTTTTTTTTCTTAAGACCTCCACCCTGGTTACTGTTATCAACCATTGTCTGGCCCTGAGAGAGATAAGATTGAGGCTAGCTGTAGCAGTGGGCCATGTCAAGTGGGCCTGAGAAGACTGCTTAATCTGGGCCTGAAGCCTACACGCCTTTGGACTTTCTCTTACAAGCCAATAAATTCCCTTCATCACAGAGTTCGGTTTATGTTGGACTGCTGAAACCAGAAATAACAACTTTTCTGTAAGATTTGTTCACCTCAGTGACGTGTGTTAGGACTGTTATCAAACTCGGGGTCACAGTCTGTACTCAAGAAGTGAAGCTTGGCCACAGATCCTTGAGAAGCCAATTATAAAAGCCAAACATAATTTAAAAAAACATCAAGGAGATTTGTTCAGTGCAGCCACCTTGGGAAGAGGGACAGAGAAAACCCCAACCCCACCCCACCATCAGCACAAAGTTCATCTTCTGGATGACCCACCTCTGTCTGGGCTTCATTCTCACCTTAAAGGTGGCCTGACAAACTTTTGGAACTGTGAAATCTCTTTTCTGCCCACCTCAACTGAACTAGCCCAACATTTTAGCATCTGCAAACTAAATCTTTGTAAAACATTGCTAAATTTTTTAAAAATTACTTTTAATTTTATTGGGTGGGAAGTTTGCCACAGTGAACAACTTGAAGGAGCTCGTTCTCTACTTCTGATGCATTGTTGAGTAGGTTTCTCAGATAGAAACATCCCATCCTGCAGGGAAGCTCCTTAAACAGGAAGGTAAACAACTCAGAATAGAATCAGGAAGTTCCTGAAACTGACCAGATTCACTAGGCCCCTCCTTGACAGAGTAAGCGACAAAAGCAGAGCACCTCCCTCAAGGAAGCTAAGCTGCAATGAAGGCTTCTCAGACAAACAGAGCTGTCACCCATCCTGGCATGAGCTTTGGTGACATAGTTGCCTTTGTGTCATTCCTTCACCTGTAAGTAACCCCTCATCCATATTCGTGTAAGAAACCAATAAATAACTAGGAAAACTCATTGGTTCCCAAAGTTGGACTTTGGTGGTATCTGTGCTTTGGTCTGTATGGGTTCCCTATCTGGGGTGAGCAGGCCCAGATGTGTGTTGCATCTCTTCAGGAAAAGCTTTTTCACACAGCACACTGGGATTGAACCCAGGCTAACATCACGGTGACAAGTGCATTTACCTGTTACCTTAGGCTTTCCGTAGCTGTGATGCAACACCACGACCAAAAGCAACTGGGAAGGAAAGGGGATGTTTCAGCTTACAGCTCTTAGGTCACATTCCATCCCTGAGGGGAGTCAGAACAGGAACTGTAGGCAAAAATTGGAGGCAGGAACTGAAGCAGAGGCCGCAGGAACTCTGCTTACTGGCTTGCTCCTCATGGCTTGCTCAGCCTGCTTTCTGAAACAACACAGGGCCACCTGCCCAGGGGTGATGCTACCCACACTGAGCTGAGTCCTCCTACATCAGTCATCAACCAAGAAAAAGCTCCCACAGACTTGCCTACAGGCCAATTTGATGGAAGCATTTTCTCAGCTGAGAGTCCCTCTTTCCAGACATGCCTAGGTTTGTGTCAGGCTGCAGACGTCACCTAGCATACCCACTAAGTTATTTTGCTGGTCCTGCAACACTTCATTTGTAAGTGCAGATTTTCTGCATCCCGGCGGGACTCAGCCAGCGACCTTATTGTGATACCCGCAGAGTTTCCTTTCTCCGTCCTGTCCTCCAGTGCAGGCATGCAGGCATTTCAAGTCTCCAACCCCATTACTCTTCACCTCTCCTCCGATTTCAGCTCCCACCACTGCCCACCTGTTCAGAAACCACACTGTATCCATCATGCATTGTGCTCTGGTGTGTTTTCAGCTATTTCCTCCTGACTGAATGAGTCATGAGAGCATTAAAATGTGGACTACTAGTGGCTTCCTTTCCCAGTTGAGAACACTGCCTTGCTGTCAGCCCCACCCCCATGTCCATACTACCCTCTGATCATTATCCACCCCCACCCCTTTACAGCAGGCCTTTGAAAAGGTGCTGGGGGTTGTCCTTGCTTTCTTACCGCTCACTCCTCCACCCACTGTGCTCTGGGTTCATTAATGTTTCTGCAATCATTAACCACTTCCTCAATGACTAATAAAAATTATGTATTTGAGTGTGCACACATGCAGGGTGTGTGTGTGTGTGTGTGTGTGTGTACATAGTGCAGGGAAGCATGTGGATGTGTGGAAGCCCACAGGCCAGTGTCTTCATCTTTTATTCTCCACCTGAGTTCTCAACACAGGTTCTCCATTTCAATCAAACTGACTGACCATCGAGCTCTGGGATCTGTACATCTGCCCTCCCATGCTGCAGTTACACATGCATGCCACCATGCCCTCCCGTGCTGCAGTTACACATGCATGCCACCATGCCCAGTTTTTACTTGTATGCTAAGAATCCAAACTCAGGTTCCCATGTTTGTACAGCAGGTAGTTTATCCACTGAGCTATCTCCCCAGCTGGACAGACATCTCTGAGGTCCTCTTTTCCATTACTCTCTCCTAAGACTCTCTCTGTTGCCCCTGAAACCTTCTGTTGTTCTCACATGATCGCCTCTGCCAGTTCGTCTCCTGTGTTCAAAGGTTCAAAGTATGAACAGAAGTCATCAACATCGCTGTGCTTTGAGGTCTCGGTCAGCAGTTTTCTGATTCGGCTGCTAGGCATCAGCACTTCTGCTTCACCAGGGTACTGTCGGTCTGCTCAGGAAACTTGACCTTGAGATCAGACTCCTTTAGTTTATCCAGTGAGTCTGTAAGGCAGCCATTGCCAGCTAAACCCCCCCTCCCTTCAGCTGCCTGAGTCAGATCTGTTGTCTGCAACTGAGTTCAAACTGACATCCCAGACAAGCAGAGAAGATGATCAAAAATTGTGGGCAAGCTGGGCAAGAGGGTAACTGAGGGAGATAGAGACAGGAGGATTAGGAATTCAAGACAGTTCTCAGCCACATACTGAATTCCATTCTTACTTGGGCTCTATGATGAATTTGAGGCCTATCTGGGTTTCATGGGACCTTGTTATAAACGGGTAGGGGTGGGAGGGGATTCTGGTAACAGGGAGGCATAGTTCCATGTTCCCCAAATCACTGACAAGCATACTGGTAGGCTTCTGATTTTTTTTTTAAATCTTTAATTTTTAAAAAAAAATTCTTGGCAAAACAAAGCAGGTTTTGTATCAGGGGAGTTTGGTTCAAAGCAAAACAAAATCAAAATAATAAATATTAGAAGGATAATTACCTAGAAATTTCCCTCTTTAATGGGGGTTTTAAATGAGTAAGGGAGGTACAGTGTGGATACCTAGAATGTTCATTGGATTGAGGGGCTGGTGAAATGGCTCAGAGGGGAAAGCGACCTGCGGCCAAGCCTGATGATTTGAGCCCCATCCTGGTCCCACATTGTAGGAGAGATGAGACTCCTGCAAGTTGTCCTCTGAGCTCCAAGTGTGCACAGTATATGCACATGCACACACATAATTTTAAGAGTATATATCAAATAAAAGAAATATAAAAATAAATACTATGAATGACAAGTAGTGCTTCCATAAAAAAGATAATTTATTAACTGTTTATATCAATGTCATGCTCCAGTAACCAAAAGGTCAGTAATATTATGTCCTGGTTAGTTTTGTTGCCTAGGCACAAGCTCTACTCCATCAGGAAGAGGGAACCTAATTGAGAAAATGCCTCCAGCAGATTGCCTCTAAACAAGCCTGTGGGGTGCTTTCTTGGTGAGGAAGGCCCAGCTCACTGTGGGCACTCATTCATGGCCTCTGCTTCAGTTTCTTCCAGGTTCCTGCCTTAAGTTCCTGCCCTGACTTCTCTTAGTGATGGATTACGAAATGAAAATGTAAGTCAAATTAACCATTTCCGATGCTGAGTTCCTTTGGACTACAAGATTTGTTTCACCTCAGCGAAGGAAACCTAAGACACACAGCAGTAGGTATGTAAGGAGGTGTAAGCTGCTAGCTTCCTTCTTGTCTAGGACAAGGTGTTCATGTTTATCCTGCATCTGCTGTTTCTACCAGCAGCCTCCTGAAATCCCCCTGAAAAGGGGTCTCTCCTATTGAACACACCAATCCTTGGGGACTGCGTTAGCAGGCTTAGGAAGGCATATCACGAGGGGTCTACCCTGAGCTTGTCCCTTCCTTCTCCACACACACCTTGCAATTCTTGAGTTAACCCAGTAGTCTTTCCTTTTTTGTTATTCTTTTCCCTATTTCACTTAGTGGCTCCCATCTCCTTTGAGGGAAGGATATAGGCTGAGGACCTCTGGCTTCCTGGGTGGTGAGTAAGGAACTTACAGGTTGTGACTCCAAGCAGCAAGCAAAAAGCTAACAAGAAACTGAAATGAAAACCCACAGCGCTTCTCAGATCTACCAGATAAACGAGGTCACAGAGCAACTGCCTGGACGTGGAGATGGACAGGGAACACAGAGAACCCGGAGCAGGAAGCTGTATAGAGTTTGGGGCTGTCTTCTTATTCATTCACCCCACCCAGAAGACATGTCTATTTTTCAGCCAAAAACATAAATAAATAAATAAATAAATAAATAAATAAATAAATAAATAAATAAGCAAACCTCATGAGGCTTACTGAAAAAGATGAGGACACCCATAGTTTCAAGACACAGAATGAAGTCCAGATTTGGCAAGAATGTTGATATCAGCAGACTCAAAACAGTTGGGCTAAGGTTTCCAACAATGAAACGATCAATATTCTAGAAAGGTAAGCCATCTACACAGAGGGCAGAATGCAGATTCAAAGCTTGGTGTGATGGGGCACGCCTGCCCTCAGCAGGTATTTAAGGTTCTCCAGGGCTAAATAATTTGTTCCTGGCTCAAAAAAGCTAAGGGGTGGGGATGTAGTTTAGGGACCCAATACCGTCCTAGCATGGGGGGAGGGGGAGGCTGGCTTTATTCCTAGTGCTTCAAAAACACAAAGATTCCAATACAAACACATACTGAAAACAGGAGACTGAGAACCAAATACTGGAAAATGTCTAAGACTATGGGTGCTTGCAGCATGTCTGTGGAGATAACAGAACTAAGAACCAGTACTGATGCATCAAGCACCTGACACCTGCAGCCTGCGCCCGAGGACACCTGCAGCCGGCGCCCGACACCTGCAGCCTGTAAGGGAAGGAAATTGCTCCCGTAGAACTTCCACTACTTTTTCATCACTTGCAAATGAGGTTCTTTTCTTTCTGTCACAGAAATCCACTCTCCATTTCTGTTCGCCAATCTTTTTATTTTTCTTGCAAGGTAAAAGAATTTTACCTTTGAGATTTGCAATGTTTAAAGCTATAGTATTAGCAAGAGAGAATGCTCCCCGACCTGCTCGCAACAATTTCCTCCTTCCCCACCTGGATTCTCCACAACATAGAAAAACATGTAGGAAATATCCAGAAAGGTGGGCATCATGTGGACGTTTGTCAGTATAAAACACAGTTCTCTTCAAGATGTAATTACTGCTTCCACATGATTGCTGGGCACAGTGGCTCACACCTGTAATCACAGTACTTGGGCTAAGGCAGGAGAATTGCCATGAGTTTATGCTAGCTTGGGATGGTGAGACCCCAAAAGGGTTTCTACTCCAACCCCTCTTGATTGAGTGGTGCTGTACTGGTGGGTCTTTACCTCACGCAGGTCTTCCCAGGTGGTGATCTAAATGTGAGCCTCAAGTTCCTTCAGGTTCTGATTTTAGTTCACAGGCACATAAGGTACAAAAGGAGACTGGTTAAGACGACTCAGCGGGTAAAGGCTCTCGACGCCATGCCTGACGACCTGAGTTCAATCCCTGGGACCCATATAGCAGGAGGGAACTGACTCCTCCAAGTTGTCCTCTGACCTGCACACATAAACCATGGCAAGCCTGTGCACGCTCACACACAGACACACACAATTAGAAATAAAAGAAAAAAGATCGAGACCAGCCTGGTCTACAAGAGCTAGTTCCAGCGCAGGCTCCAAAGCCACAGAGAAACCCTGTCT
>JAQHUG010000001.1:19206670-19238990 GCA_028555095.1 Dicrostonyx torquatus | reverse complement strand
TCTCTCTCTCTCTCTCTCTCTCTCTCTCTCTCTCTCTCTCTCTCTCTCTCTCTCTTTTCTCTCTCAGAGTTTAATATGGCTACTCTTTTCCTGAGTCACAGACCACTCAGGAAAGCTACCGGATGAAATTATAGTCAGTAATGCCACCTTAAACAATCCTGTCAGCTCTAAATTTAGGTTTCCCTTGTAATCTCAGATTAAACAAAGCAAATGGCAGCTAAGTAGCCAGTACCTTCGCGACCTCGGTATCTTTATCTTGGGTTGGCTTCATGCAGACAAGCAGCCAGCCCTTTGAATTTGTAGTTCAGGAAATTACCTTCCAACCCAGCATAGGGAAAAGGAAAACTTATTTCATCTAAACAACCATTCTGCAATTACAGGATTTGGGTTTTGAATCACTTCATCTTTACCTAGAATTCAACTCAAAAATTAAAAGAGCAGCAATTTCAATTCTATTTATGAAAATTAACATCTTAGCTGGAGTTAGTAAAGCTGAGGGGAAGGGAACACAGCCTTATTCCAGGGCTGTGGAAACTTTAGTTATATGCCATTACCATTGTAAGAAGTAATCCATGTATTTCTAGATTTGTCAAGGGGGACATAATGCCCAGAAGATGAACCACGGGGGAGAAACATACTAGGATTCCACCCATGGAGTAACCCCAGTAGCTTATCAGATTTAAATAAAAGATTGATGATGATTCTGAGTTTAAAATTTAATGTCCAAGCTACCTATTAAATTTTACATGACAAGGCTCTGGGCTCTGCTGTAAATCAGTAAAATCAATTATGCCCTCATGTCTTTTATAAGATGAAAATTAGATAGACTTCACTGTGCTTTCTTTGAGACGGGCATCTTCTTCCATTCATTACCATTTCTTAAAATCTATTTATGAGAAAATTTTATGAGCAAATAACATATGATATACCACATTCATATATACCACGTTAAAGTCTTATTCTGCTAATCATCTTTCTTGCTTTCTTTCTCTCTCTCTTTTTATAAATTTATAATAACCACTACATTTGCTGAAACAAAGCAACGTGGTAACTGGATATACTCAAAGTCCAGGAAACAGTTCTCAACTTTTAATTATGTTGAAATGTATCCTCTCCCTGAGAAGGGAGCATCAGGCAGCCGGACATGGCCGTGAAGAGACAGTGCTCGGTAATCACAGCTATGCACCTTCTTGTACAGAGATGTTTCGTGTCTGTTGATTCAGCACCTAGCTACTGGGCCAGCCTTTCCCCCAAAGATAGGTCACATGGTGAAGCCCATTTCTCAGGTGAGTTAGCAACTGTGGAGAATGTAAATGACCTTTTTTAAGTTTCAATTGGATAGGGAGCCTGAGCAGGCTCCTGAAATGCCACCCAGAGGCCATTGTTGGCAACATTTATTTCCCTTTGCATTCTGTCATCAGTGTTTCCATTGATCCCCTTCCTGCCATGTTCTCCCCTCCCCGGGGTTGGGGGCGGAGAGAAGAAGAATAATCCCGAATAACACAAAAGTAAATACTGTATACCCACGCCACCAAACTGTGTTTCTATAAATGTAGAAGATAGTGTTCTGTGTGTAGACTATCCAGGCATGTGGTACATTTCCAGTCAAGTAGTGAAAGATGCCCCTGCAAGAAATCAAGGCTCACACATGACCACAGGTCATCATTAAAACATTGCAAAATAAAGAATTTTAATTTGCTAATTAACTCACAATTAGAATTCAACAAATAAATTATAAGATCATGATGAAATAACTTAACACTTTATTTTCTTTGTGCTGGTAGAGGTCAAGAGAAAATTCTGTGTCTTATTTCTAAATTTCTTATTGTTTTAGTTCTTTTGTGTTGTTGTCATTTGTGTGTGTGTGTGTGTGTGTGTGTGTGTGTTTTCCCCAGTCCTTGGAATTGAACCTAGTGTGAGGCCAGCACTCTACCACTGTGATACATTTCCCAATGCTCCCTGTTGGGTGCTCCCTGACCCAATCAATGCTTTTTATTTTAAGACGAGGTGTCACTAAGTTTCCTGGACAAGCCCTTGATAATCTACATGGCTGTGTTATATAGCTGGAATGTGCCATCCTGCTCCAGCTTCTCAGGTATCTGGGATTATAGGTATGCATCATCATTCCCAAATTGGACTAATGTTGTTGTTGGTACGTCAAGTTATCTAGGACAGTCTAAAAAGCATTAATCTTATATATAGATGAATGGATAAAGAATATGTAATTTATACAGAACAGAATTTTATTCAGTCATAAGTCAAAATGAAATCACCATATCTGTAGGAAGATAATGCAGCTGAAGATCACTGTTAAGAGAAACCAGTCAGACTCAGGCATATGCCACGCTCTTTCATATGCAAATCCTAGATTTGTGTGTATGTGTGTGAGACAGAGAGAGACAGAGACACAGAGAGATTAAACTGGACGGGATCATGAGAAGGGAATAACGGATTTTAGAGTGCCATTGGGGGAAGGAATGAGACCATCAAAAGAGAGGCAGGCATAGATAGCTAAGTATGCATGAAAATGCCACAGCAAAATCCATTACTTTGTATGCTAGCTTTAAAAATTAACTTAAAGTGGTTATATAAGAAGCAATAATTCATGATATTTGTTAGGATTCAGGCCTTGTCCTGGCCTGCCCTGTCATCTGGCAGGATGCACCCAGATAGTACCCTGGCCAGCCTAGGGTCCGAGTGTGTACACAAGTATGAAAGGCCCCTTTAAGAGACAAGTCCTATCTACTCCCTCTCTCTTCCTTTCTGCCATTTTCTTTGAGGAGGTAGCTTTCTGTCTCTTTCTCTCTCCCTCTTCCTCTCCCCATCCTCTCCGTTCCCCCATCTCTTCCTTCTCTCCCCTGATTCTCCTCTCAATAAACTCCACACTCAAGCTCTGTCTGTATGGCGTATTTATTTCCTTCCTGCATCCCTCACCCACCGTGGGACCTGCCAGGGTTCCAACTTGTGCCATAATCAGAACAATATTTATGTATTTTCAAGTGTAAGATTTGCTTCTTTTCCCAAGTCACTCACACTAGTCCTTCCTCCATAAAACCCAATAATTAGAAAAAACAGCTATATGCTACCTGTTTAAATTTTATAGAATTTTAATGATACATAAAATGTAAACACTGGTTTGTGGATCAAATATTACAAAGATATGTAATGGAAAGTTATTAATCTCTCCCCACCATAACCCACCAGAAACTTAACATCTACATTGATTTTACTATAGGTCTCCCACTAGCAAAATGCTTTAGTATAAAGGTTCTGATTTTTTAAGTCAAAATCAAATTACCCATATTATTCTGTTATTATTCTGGTTAGGACTCTTGGCCACTAACAACAGAAATAGGTTCACACACCCAAAAAGGTTTCAAGAATCGCGCAATCTGGGGACTTAACTCAGCACCTAGCAAGGCTTTATCCGTTTTATGCTCTATGTTCGCCCATTCTTAGGAAAGTTGTCATCTTGGTTCACTTATTTTTTTTTTAATTCCCATTGAGGGAAAGGCAGACTGGAATTCCTTTCTTTCAGGAGGGATTGACATTATTTCTAAGATTTTGTGCTTAGCGACTCTGGCTGAATCAAATGACTGTGGACAGAGAAAAGCTCAGGCTGACATGACTCGGCCTGCCCTGGTCAATAAAGCCAGACCCTAGATGGATTAGCAAAGCCAGACCTAACAAAAGAACATGTTTGTGTGCATGGTGTCATGTTTCCTTCACTTAAACAGACTTTGTCATGGATGTTTGTCTGTATAAAGTAGTCAATGTAATGTTAGTTATGGCAGATTAAAACCCTACTCCCTGTAACTCTGTATAAATACCCACAAATACATATTTCCTTACTGATGGATATTCCATTGTCTTTCCCTCACTGTCTGCGGAGTTTTATACTACAAATATTACTGCAAGAAACTGGTATGCATGGTGGTTTGAATAAGAATGGCCCCTATAGGTCCATAGATTTGAATGCTTGGTCACCAAGGAGTGTTGTTGGAGTAGGTGTGGCCTTGTTGGAGGGAGTGTGTCACTGGGGGTGGGTTTTGGGGTTTCAGATGCTCAAGTCAGGACTACTGTCTTTTTTCCTCCTTGCTACCTGCTGATCCAAGTGTAGACAGAACTCCCAGCTCTTCTCGAGCACCGTGTCTGCCTGGATGCCGCCATGCTTCCCATCATGACAATAATGAATTAAGCCTCTGAAACTGTAAGCCAGGCCCAATTATATGCTTTCTATTATACGAGTTGTCGTGGTCATGGTGTCTCTTTACAGCAATGGAACACTGACTAAGACAGTATGATCTAGGTTCAGGAGTGTCCAATCTTTTGACATTGGGACAGAATATTTTCATCTGTGAAGCGTACACTCAAGAGCCATACAACAGTTTTATATATATATATATATATATATATATATATATATATATATATATATAAATCACACACCAAAATAACCTCATAACATTTTAAGTAAGTTTGTGATTTTGCATTAGCTACATTCAGAGCTATCTATCCCTTAGTGCACACTGCCCCCCGGCCATGGATTGGACATGCCTGGTAGCATGATATTTATCTCTATGATAGAGACCCCAAAAGTGGGGACAAAAGGATCAAAGGACAGGCGTTTTTACACTCCATAGTTCTGCCCTGGTTATATTTCAAACCTGCTGCTGCACCCCATCAAGTCTGAAATGAGAATATTGGTTTCCTCATAGTTCTAAAGTGCTGTATGTTAGTGCAAACTCATTGATGGTCACAAATCTCCATGGTAAATGACAGCATATTCATAAAGCCAAAAAGTGAGGCATGTGCACTCACACATGAAAGATATTTCAAATTTCTGTTTTAAAAAAAGCCTTAAAAATTTAGTAAAATGGCAGTAGTCAAGATTACTTGCGGTGGATATGACAAACAGAGGTACGAGGTCCCTGATGCACGCTGACTTTTAATATAATGACTCTAGTTTTCCACATTTTTGTTTTATACTTGTCTTTACTTTTTATGAACAATTCCTGATTTTTCCCCACCAATTAAACTTTTTATTTATGCGCTAAGAGATGACTCAGTAGGTAAAGGCGCTTACTGCCAAGCCCGAGTTTGAGTCCCAGGACCCACATGGTAGGAGAAGAGAGCCAACTCTAGCAAGTTGTCCTCTGACCTCCATGTTCATGAAGTACCCCCACCCCCTGCACACACATAAAAACAAACTTTTAAAGCTTTTTCCTTAAGCATAGTCTTGGGGGTATATACTTATTCTAACAGTATTACGCATAGTTGACATGCTAAATCAAATTATATTAATATATTTCTTGAAGATTAAATTCTTTATGAGGCTATGATGCATTGTTTTCTCAAGTCATTTTTATATCACTGAAAAGTTTCAGCACCCCAATAAGCCTCTCCGCCAACGCAACAATCCAAATCAGACCAAATTAGAAAAATTCGGTACAATGCTCCAGGATGATTTTCCAGCCTCCCAGAAAGGAGATGTAAAAGAGAGACCAGAAAACCACATGTTTGTTTTCTGGGGAACAGTTTAAATACCCTGTGGGAGTGGTCTTGAGCATCTCTGGGGGTGGAGTCACCATTTGGTGGACTTTCTGAGATGTCGCAGGGTTTGGAGAGAGAAGGGGGAGGGGCTGGGGGGTAAAATTTAAAGTAAAAAAAAAAAATTTAGACATTGTCTTTTTAAGCTTTCTTTCTGCATAGGCATTTGTAGGAATTCCTGAAGGGAACCATGACATTTTGCCTTTTGTCCCTGTGTGTCACTGTCTTGCCTCCCCCCCATCACTACAACTCTCTCGTCTCCCCACCTCCTCTTCGCCTTCTTGTCTCCCCACACGAACAGTCAGTATGCTTCAAGTTTTTACTGCGAACTAAAGTTGATGTAGAAGAAACTCAAAGCAACAGAATTAATGCTCTAGAGGATTTCCTAACAGATTCGCTTAGGAGATGTTAAATCACAGAAAGCGGAATTTATCCAAGGGAACTCTGCCACCAAAATACCCCAAGGATAAGTAGTCTGCTAACCAGGCTGGGTTAGAGATATGCTAAGACCTCTGCTAACGTTTGTTCCCCAGGGTTGACCAGTCATTCCTGAAGAACATGCCTCTAACAGAGATCAAAGGGGCCGCGCAGGGTCACCGTCAATGTTAAGTCCTGGCATGCCAAACACACAGTTCACTTCTTGAGGAAAGCGTAATTCTGCCAGGTGGGCAAGATGACCCTGGGTAACGACTATGGGAAAAGAACAACCCTGGTGTACTTGAGAAATAAATCTGGCAATATCTTTGCTGTGTAAATCTCCCATCTGCCCAAGTGGCCAGGCTTGCAGTCTCCTGCCTCTGTTTAAATTGCTCAGCATGTAACCTGGGGCTGGGACCTGAACGAGATTTAGTGATGTCTGTGTATATGGAATACATAAGCTTAAACTTTTCTATTTGAGCCCAGCCCTTCTTTGAGCATTAGCCAGAGCTGGGCAAGCACTATTGAAGAGCTTTTCCTTCATTGATCTCTGAGTGTGGGGAGTGACTATTTCTATAACAATATCATCTCACTTTGCATATAAACTGTGGAAATGTTTTTACATTTATCCTCATAGGAAGAGAGGATGAACACACACACACACACACACACACACACACACACTTCTATGAAACAAAGATCCTCCTCTCAAAAACACTAAATATACTAGCGAAAAAAGCACCATGAGCAATAACCAACAGAAACAGAAGATTACATTATCATTAAAGCACTCTAAAGATTTAAATATTAACTATCTCAGATATAAAGTAAAATAATTATGTTAATTTTAGAAAAATGTAAGGTAATCTTGAAAATACAAGCAAGCAGTTGAAAGCCATATTTAAATGTCAGAGAAACATATTTTGCTTTATTTTGACACAGGGTCTCAGGTACCTTGGGCTGGCCTTGAACCTCTGCTCCTGGGCCTGTCGTGAAGCAGAACATCATGACAGAGAGGGAATAGAAAGAAGAGCTATTCACCTCGTGATTTCCAAGACACAGGAAGAAGAGACAGGAAGGGGCCAGGGCGAGATGGACCATGCCCTCAGTGATCTTCCAATTAGGCCCCACCTCCTAAAGTTTCTACTGCTTCCCCAAATAGCATCATTAGCTAGGGACCGAGCCTTCAATATATCAGGCCTCAGGGGACATTTCATACCCAAACCACAGCAGTGATAACAGCAGTGTAATTTATTCAAGGTAAATTCTGAGTGTACTCTTAGATTGTGTGGGGGCATCACGACTTAAGATTCATGTCTTGATGACTCTATGAATAAGACCTCCACCTAGACAGCCTGTCTCCCGTGTCTTCATTACAGTGGTGGCTTAATCCAATACACACAATTTGAAGGGAACCCTGGTCCTCTCAGCATTAGATTTGTTCATGCAGGGTGGAGACCACAGAGGAACAGACAGGCCAGGTTTGCAAAGCCAACAATACTAAAGCAGAACTGGTTGAGAGCTTGGGGAAGAAGCAATGGTTGGGAGGAATAAACTGTGTTCCTTCTCATCTGCCTTCCCACAGCCAACAGGGAGGTGGAGAGTTCTCAAGAGGATCCTGCTGCTGAACGTGGGTCAGCCTTGAGTCCTCTCTGGACTCTGTGACCATGTGACTATTTCCTGCCCAAACTACAGACCAACATCAGAGGCCATCCACACTACTCTAACCATCTGTTGTTGCTCAAACCACCTGGGGACACTCACTGCCAGCACTCCCGCATCAGCTAGGGCCTTCTGTGCCTAGTAACTGAAAGCCCAGTTTAGATGGACTCAGACAACAACCTTTTGGCTAATAGTTCCACTGGGAGTCCTCAAGTTTAAGCACTAAAAATTGATTCTGACTGATTAAGGGCACTACCAAATTTGTTAAAAGGATAGTCCAAAGGCTGGACAGAAAGGATGGCAATCTGGTAAACACAGAACCGATGGACAGGGGTGCTGTCGTGTGTCCCTAGATGCAGGTACTAATAGCAGAGAGCTACTGCAACCATTGCTGCTGCCCCACCAAGTCAAATCCCCACTTTTTGACTGCTCCATCTCACCAGCTCAGGACTTACAAAGCCTTGTCAGGGGAGGGACGGTATGATGGCCAAGCAGACCAGAATGCCAGTGACCTGGTGGGAAAGCATCCTGGGGCGGTGACTATCATTTCTCTGCTAGGAAACATCTCTGCCTTAGGGACAAGCAGGTGGCAAGGGAATCGTCAAGCCTGGTGAGGTGTTCAGAAGCAAGTCCAGGTTCACACCTGCACCCCGCAGAGTATCTATGTCCCAGAAGTTCCTTACAGTTCTGAGTCCTGGCTCTGGTTTAGTCCCTCCACCACAGGAATTCCGTGACTTACCAGAACCCACCCTTAAGTCTCTGGTTGATCTGGACTAATTAGTGATCCTCTTGGGGCTTGAGCAAAAGCCACATCATCCCACATGAGTAGCAGGACTGTTTCAAGATGAGTTCAAGCTAACAGACGCCGTAAAGAAAGCACTGCCCCTCCAGCCACTTCTATTAGTATTTCAGAACTTCCATCTTTTTCTTCTCCTATTTTTCCCATTGGTTTTAATATATATAGTTATTACTTCCCAAACTGTATGTTCCATGGGAATTAGCCTATTTTTAGACTCTTCTTAGATCTGAAAAGCCTAATATTCATTCCTAGATCTTTGAACAAGATGTGTAATTATCATGTGCCCTGAGGCTTTGAGGGAGTTTGTGTAGAAAATTTTAGCTAATACGGTTTAGGCAATAAACAAATAATAAAGATTGTTTCTTCGTTGTTTTGCTGTCAATCCACCACTGAAGCAAAATAAAAGAGAGTCAAAGAATTAGGTGGGTAGACATTTTTATCAGTTATTTTTATCTTTCACAGCAACTCATTAGATAAATACACAATATAAGAATGAATGCATCGCCTATTTGTATAACACATATGAGACTCCTCATGCAGGATTTAAACTACTCGGAGGAAAGTCATTGATTATGTCTCTCAGAGCCTGAGAATGGTCAAGAAGGCTCTTATGAGATGGGTGGCTTGTGTGTGTGTGTGTGTGTGTGTGTGTTGCCTCAGGATTTATGTTTTTAATTTCTTTACTTCTTTCTTCTTATCCTCAATCTACAGTACAATTGATATAGTTGGTTATTCTAAAGGACTCATTTCTTCAAGAGTGTGACTGACGCTGTTTAGTGCCCAAACTAGTGACCTCTGAGTAAACTGATTCTGTTCTTTGTAATCGCTGTTTTTACACGATTAAGTATTCAGCAGATTGAACTGCAAGAAAAGTGTGGAGAGGCCAAGCTCGTGCAGCTAACTCCCTCATCATCTGGAAATGACCACTGGGGAGATCTTGTTTCCAGAAGTCTTTGTTCAGAGGGAGTTAAACAGTAACTGGCTTTCGAGTTAACTCGAAATTTTGCCAAAGCAGAACTTCATGGATTAAGTGTCCATTTCACAAGTTGTTTATGATCAATTCAATGAACTCTGGAAAATTCCCTGGCCTTCATTCCAGAGCTCTAGGGAAGGAGCTCTGATCCGCAGATGGAAAGCCTTTGTGTCCAGAAAGTGGACCTGCTTGCTCTGTTGGAATGGCAGAGGTGGTTGACAGCCCAGTCCTCCATGTCTCCTTGTATCCACTCCCTAGCAATGGGACTTTGCACTTTGTCTCCTTCACAGTGGGTTCTGTGACTGGGTTTGGCCATGTGACTTTGCTTTGACCAATGGTGCAAGACAGAAGTAAATACTCACTAGCTCAAAGCCCAGGCTTGCGAGGATCTGGTAATCAATCAATCTACCAATCCTTGAAGTACATATTTTATTACCATGGGCCTGTGAGATTTTAAGGGTATTCATTCATAGAAAGTTTAGTTGAGCCGGGTGGTGGTGGTGCACGCCTTTAATCCCAGCCCTTGGAAGGCAGAGGCAGGAGGATCTTTGTGAGTTTGAGGCCAGCCTGGTCTATAGAGCAAGTTCCAGGACAGGCTCCAAAGCTACAGAGAAACCCTGTCTCGAAAAAACAAACAAAAAAAAAAAAAAAGAAGAAGAAGAAGAAGAAAATTTTACAACTAAAATCTTGCTGGGCATGGTAGCTCATGCCTTTAATCCCAGCACTCAGGAAGCCACAGCAGTCAAATCTCTGTGAGTTCAAGGCCAGCCAGGTCTACATAAGCAAGTTCCAGGACAGCCAGGACTACATAGAGAGACCCTGTGTCAAACAAAACAAAATAGTCAGCTGATTTTAAAACCATTACGTATTTATTTATCATGTGTGTGAGAATGTAGTATACTGTTTGAACACACGTGTACAGGCGGGTACAGACTCCTACCATGGGCATGGATGCCAGAGGAGAATGTCCAGTGCCCTGCTCCATCACTTTCTGCATTACTTCCTTGAGACAGGGTCTCTCCATGAACCTGGAGCTACAATGGCTGACCATCCAGCTCTCAGTGAGCCTCCCATCTCCTTCCCATCACAGTGCCTTGGTTTCAGGTGTGCAGGCTATCCTACCCAGGTTTTTATGTGGGTGCTTGGAATTTGAACGCCAGTTCTCACACTTAAGCAATGAACACTCTCACCCAATGAGTAATCTCTCCAGTCTTTTAAAAATGGTTTTACTAGTTCTTCTACAAATTTAAGTTAAGAAACAAAAATTGGGCTGGACCTGGTAATGTGAACCTATAATCCTAGCTGCTCAGGAAGCTGCAGCAGGAAGATCGCAAGCTCAAAGCTCGCCTGAGCTGCAGAGTGAGTTCAAGGTCAGTCTTAGTGAAATAAGACTCAGAGTATAGCTCAGCGCGCCGAAAGAGTTGAGAAAGGAAAGGAAAGGCGAATTTGAGATATCAGCAAGATGACGGATTATCCAGCCTCAGAAGAGTCAAGAAAAAAAAAAAAAAAAGAAGAGTCAAGGACAAGGGGCTCAAAGCTCCTCATAGCTGTGGGAAGAGTGCTCTAGTTCCAACTAAAAATGGCCTTCAAAGCCCATATGTTAAAGGCTTAGCCTGCAGTTTGGTACTCTTGAGGGCTAGTGAAAATTTTGGGGTGAGAGAGATTTTGGTTAAGGTGGGTGAGTCCAGAAAGGAGAGAGCATTCAACTGTGTTTCTGGAGAAAACATGGCCAGTTCCTATGTCCCTCTGACTGCTCTGTGCTGACACTGATCTGAAGACTGCGGCATAAATAAGACAGACCTGGTCCTTGCTGGCAAGGCATTTACCATCTTACTGGGGGCTTGGGAGGCCGTGGGGATGAACAGGTAAATGAGCAAACCAAGGTGACAATTCCAAGTAGTGATAAAAACAAGAATATAAGAGACACTCCCACCACAAATCCAAACCTGAGGATGCACCAGAAACAAGGAAGAAATGTACAGGTCTACAAATCTATGCAAATCTAGGCAAAAGCCACAAAAGTCCCTGGGACTGAGGAGGGACAGCTGTGGCTTGCTGTGGGCGAAGGCAAAGCAGAGGAAGCCACTGTTGGCTGCAGTAGCGGCGGAGTTGCAAGTGCTTGCTTCTTCGGACCACTCTCTCTGGCAGGTCATTCATCACCTGGCACCTCCTTGAGGTAATGTATCTGCTAGACAGAAGTGCTGAGGTCACACGGGGACAGTGCTGGTGTCGGACTGGCCTGGTAACAGTTGTGGCATTGGGAGTCTGAACCCATAGCCTCCCCTCAGCCCGAAGACTAGCAATTGCTGACTGGGACAAGTGGCTCCCTGTGGGGCAAGCACGCTGTCCCTCCATTTCTTCATCTGCGAAATGAGGATGGTGCCTCCTCATTGGGTCGTGGTGACTCCTGGAGTAATTGCATGCAAAGTGACTAGAATGTGTGTGTATTTAAACCTCTGCCCCGGGTGTAGATCACGTCCATCCTCAGACAGGTCTCCATCAGGATAGAAGGAGCATACTCACTCTGGAGCTGCACATGAAGTTGGGCGGTTGGATGCATCTCGGGAGAATGGATGAAGTGTACGCTACAAAATGCTAGGGGTCAGTTACAGGTGCACATATGCGTGTGACAAAGGGACCCAGATGAACCCACAGCCATGAGAATGAAGGCCCCGGCACACCTGTGGAAACACTGAGCAAGTCAAACACTTTACATTTGGTAATATCCAAGGACATACAGCTCTACTCAACAGTGAGCGTGTAAGTCGAAGGGCAGAGAATAGAGATAGAGACTAAGGGAGAATGCAGGAAATTCCAAAAAATTCCATAAAAGGAATGGCTATACTGTGGACCAAGTTGTGTAACTGACTTTTCGTGTGAGGCAGAAGAAAACAAAGAATGGAAGGGAGGAAAGAAGGAGTTGAGTAACTTACTCGATGGCGTCTGGGTGGCAGATTAGCAATCTCCGGTAAAAAGGGAGGTCAGGGCAAGCCTCTTGGAGGTGATGAGATACAGGCTGAAGTTCACTTGATAATTCAGTGATACTCTGGGGATAAGCCTTCCAGGCAGAAGGAATGGCATGTGCTGAGACCCTAAAACAGCAACATGACATATTCAAAAGCAGGGGGGTGGGTGGAAGACGTGTGGTTAGAGCATTCTGAACTAGTTCTAATTTTAAAAGTCATCCAGTAAAGCCTGTCCTTGTCCGCTAAGTTTGCACACACTGTTTAGGACGACTAGTTCAGAGAATCGGCAATACCCAGGAAGGAGGTCCCTCTCTGGGCTTAGGGTGAGCTGCCTTGTGAGAGCAAAGCCTGGACCGAGCTCAGGAAGTTCCGGACTGCCGATCCAAACCCGCTAGAGGCAGGAACATCAGTGGATGCAGGCTTGCCACCTCAGACAGGATAGCAGAGTGATCCGTGTGTCCGGGCTTCTACACTAGCTGTCCCCACTGTGCCCCAGATTGCCACTTGTGGTAGTTTGAATGAGATTGGCCACTTTGGGGTCATATCCTTGAAGGCTTGGGCCTCAGTTGGTGGAACCGTCTGGGGAGGATTAGGAGGTGTGGCCTTGTTGGAGGAGACGTGCTACTGGGGGCAAACAGTGAGTTTGCAAAGGACTCCTGCCCTTTAGGATGTGCTCTCTGCTTCCTGCTTGGGCTTTGAGATACGAGCTCTCATCTGCCGCTCCAGTGCTCCGCCCACTGCTGGCGGCCACACAGCCCTGCCATAGTGGGCTCTTCTAAGTCCCAAATAAACCCTTCCTTCTATAATTCGCCTTGGTTCTGGTGTTTTATCACGGAAATAGAGTAATCATGTTGCTTTCGCCTTCCTAGGCTCTTCCCTGGGACCCCTTTCCCTCTGAGCCCTCTGCCTTTTGGGCTCTGGGCTCCTGTTCTCTTTGCCAGAGACCAGCCAATCTTCAAAAGCACATTTGATGGGTCCAAGGTACAAAGCCCCAGTCTTCGTTCTATCCTTGGGTGTCAGCCTGGCATGGCTGCCAAGTGCAGGCGTGCCCCTTCTGAGACAGGTACAAAGGGTAGTGGCAAGCTGGTCGCCATCTTTGAGATGCTTGAGGGTCCTGGTCTATCTTGATTTTCATCTCTCCTTGTACTTAGAAAAAGGTAAAACCTACAGTGCCCCATAAAATGAGTTAGTTAACGGGCTGGAGAGATGGCTCACAGGTTAAGAGCACTGGCTGCTCTTCCAGAGTTCCTGAGTTCAATTCCCAGCACCCACATCTATAATGAGAGCTGGCGCCCTCTTCTGGCTTGCAGGTATACATGTAGGCAGAACACTGTATACATAGTAAGTAAATACTTTAAAAAATATTTAAAAAAATAAATGAGTTCACATATCACACATCCATTTCAAATAACATTTTAACAAGTATGTTACTTTCTGTGGTAAAACTTTCAACCAGAATTCATCTGTCTCAAATTACCATAAACAGCCTTAATCAGCAGCATTTTTTTCTGTTCTTCACAAATAATCTTTCTCACTAGAACTACTGTGGGCCATTCTTTCAGTATGTACTGGTGTGTGTGAGAGAGGGGGGTGTTCAGGTGTGTGGGGTGCAGATGCTGATGCTGCTAGTGCATGTAGGGACAGCAGATAACCACAGGTGTTGTCTGTCCTTTTGGGGGACTCTCACTGGAACCCCCCAGTCTCTGCCTCCCCAGTGCTGGGATCACAAGCGTACAGCCATGCTCAACTTTTTATGTGGGTGTTGGGGATCAAACTCAGTCCACACACTTACCCAGAATGCCCTTTACTGATGAGGCTGCTTCTCCAGCCCCACAATCTCACTTCTTAAGTGATGTATGCGAGATTCCAACTTCTCCCACTGATATGTGCACTGTCCCATTTTCAACAAAAGAGACACTGGGACTTTAAGAGATCCAACGGTTTTTCGACTTTTTTTTACTATTGTGTGGGTACACATGCCACAGCATGGGTATAGTCAGACAACGTTGCCTTTCCAGTTGTCTCCTCCCACCTGAACGTGGGTTTCAGAAATTCGACTCGGATTACCAGGCTTGTGCGGTAAACACCTTTGCCTGCCAAACCACTCGTGTTAGCTAGAGACAGGTCTCTAATCCAAGGTTATATGACCCAGAATTCTAGGATGGATTTCCAAAATTCTGATCAATTTTACAAAATCAATGTGTTAACGTTTTCCCCAAACTACTGACTTCTCTCCTGAACACGATCTTGTCGGATACCCAATCCTATTGGCATCCATATGCTGTAATGCAGAGTGATGGTGGCTTGGTCAACAACAGACACAGGAACCACAGCCACCACGTAGAATTAGGAGGAGCTAGAGGCCGAAATTCTTCCCCTCCCCAAAAGGACTCTCAGAAAAATGATTCCATGTCTCCGATATGACCAAGCAATTCATCACACCCTAGAGAGATACATTACTCAAGGGTTGCTGATAACGCTTATATGAAACACCCTATTGCGCGCTGCCAACTGTGCAAAATTTTAGCAAAGATATTCATATCTTATAATAATAGTAATGGTGATGATACTTGATATTGGTAATAAAGGACTCACCGTTTTGTGTGTTTACTGACTTTTTATCTTTTACCGTTTGTTGGCACTCGCTAAGCACACACATTGCTGCCTAGGTGTGCCTCTGATCGGTTAGTTTACATTTACTTCTTGAAACGGCCTCCTGTAAAGCAGTTACAGCATAAGGCCTGCAGGACCTCGTCCATCTCGGGTTTCCATGATTCTTCAAGTGAATTATCTATAGGTGTGTTCAAGCACACTAAAATATTCATGTGTGTGGGAACACAGCATGAAATCAGCTAGCAATGCAGGTCTCACGGTGCAACACATGCCTGTACTTAAAACTGCCCCCCACCCAGCCGGGCGGTCAAAGTTTTTTACAATATTGTAATCATTTAAGACATAATATTTCACAACTGTCTTTAAATGAGCAGCAGAGAAAAAAAAATGGAAGGGAAATGTTAGGGTCTAGATACCCTGTGTGCTAGCCTTTTTGTTTTCTTTCTAGTTTCTAGCTTCTAGTTTTTTTTCCTCCATTTTTTTCCCTCCTTCTCCATGCTAATGACTTAATTACTTTTTGTGGCATTGTAACAATTTTGCTGCAAAATTTTTTTTCTCCTGAGTCTGGGTTTCCCAGACTGTCACTGGAGGTAGAATTTATATTCTAAGGCTTTGTTAGACAAACCCGAACTCCGGGCAGTGAGAGTAAAAGAAGACACGTGATGAGGCAAAGGGAGGGAGAAGACCGATGGTTTACCCCGAGCTGGGTCCTCTAGCCCTGGAAAGCAAGCGGTGTCGGTTACTTGGTCAGCTCGGGATTTTGAGACAAACTACATGGAACCATTTTTCTAAAGAGTCCTTTTGGGGAGGGGAAGAATTCACTCTGAGACTCTCTCATCCTTTGTCTCACTGCGCACAAAGTTCTTAGTACAAGATAACTTAGAAACCTCTGAACAGCATAGAAGCAGCTGCTGTGGCATTTGCCCCCGGTGAGTGCCAGACTGAGTAATGAGCAGACACAGAAAGATGCATTCTTACAGCCTGAAGCCTCCTGAGCTTTATCACACCCGCATACCCCAGGTCCCACTGCATTTTGTGCCTTATGACGGGGGAGCCCTGATGAAAGACGCGCAGCGCAGCTTTAAGGAACAAGACGGTGTAACCAGGAGCAGCTAGCACCGCTGGGCTACCTGAGAGCAGTATACTCTATAGCAGAATGGCTGCTCCTGTAGCAATGACTAAAGCGTCCTGCCAAAGGTTGAAAGGAGATCTTCCTTGAAGATCGTTTAGCACTGAGTAGGATCGATGAACTCAGACTGGCAGAACATTCTCACCTGGGTCCGATGCTCGCACAGGTTTCTCTTGGTTGTATGTTTAGAAGTGTGATGGTTGGTCATTGAGAATGCTCATTTTAACTTCACCATCTACATCAGATTGCAGTCTTAAATAATAGCTCCAGAGAGTTACTGGTCAATGATCCCATCTAATTTTCTTTCCTTCCTTAAAAGGTACATTGAAGACTAGCCAGATGGAAAGCAGGTAAAGGCACCTACTGATGACCTGACCTGCATTTGATACCCAGGACCCCCATCATAGAAGGACAACCAACTCCTGCAAGCTGTCTGCTGAGCATCACCTATTCACGTGCAGTGACATGCACATGCCCTCATACATGCAAATAAATAAATGTATCTTTAAAAAGTCCATTAGAGACCCCGAAGGTGGTGGAATAGCCAAATATTCCCATTACAATTTCCTCCTTATTAAACTGATAATTGGCATCAACTGCCAAATTCACAGGAGATTTCAAAGTAAGTTTAATGCTATGAGGCATTTGGAACTGAAGAGAGACAGAAATATTTAAATCCACATTCATTTTTAATGCAGAATTATCCATTGTTTCCAGGAGAGGGCACCGGCTGTATTTGATGCTCATTCTTAGTTCTCTTTGCCGCCTCCCTCCCCTCCCCTATGGGCACGGAGCCCTTCCCACCCACCCCGAGCCCAGACTCACATGTCCACACTCACTTTGTAGCCACCTAACAGGTAAGCAGTGAGTTGCTCTCATAATCCATGGAAAGCAACATGGGGCAACTCCTTACCACACATCAAGATCTGGGGTACCCGCTGGGGCATGGTGGGGTTCCCATGGAAGCCTGTGACTACCGAGCCTACATTCATATGACTTCAACTTACTGGTTCAATACTATTTTTCTTTATTCTCAAAGAATTTTTTAAGTTCTTATTTTATGTGTATATAAATAAACTATGTGCATGTAATGGCTGCAAGACCAGAAGAGGGCATCAGATGCCCTGGAACATAAGATACATAGGCTGTGAGGCACCATAGGGTGCTATTAATTGAACCTTGATCCTCTGCAAGAGCATTAAGAGCTCTTAAACACGGAGCCTTCTCTCCAGCTCCTTCAATACTAATTTCCTCATCTCTTGTGTTATTGGTATCCTAGAACAGTAATAGGTATGGTCCCAGGGAATAAGGAGGCATGCTGACTACAGAGATTTTAAGAATAATAATGTAGAAGGCTAAAAGTTCGTCTACTTTTAATATGATTACACACTAGCAATTGTTTATGCCAAACGTCCTTCCCCTCCAAAAACTCCCATGACTTAACCTTTAAATAACTTCTGCACTTGCCACAATTTTTCAGTAAATATAATTAGCACACAACATTGCCTGTCCTTGAGTCAGCACTGTATCTCTGGTCAACACAGAGAAGCTCTTAGGTAGACAGGGCTATCAACATGCAACTGTCTGAGAGTTGAGTCCCTCAGCAGGATCACCATTGCTACAGCAACTGTCTTGGGTGCAGTTCCATCAACAACCTGTGTGGGGCGCTATGCTTCTGTACTCAAATACTAGATCTGAAATAAGACATGGCAGAACAATGGCCATGACAGCATCTGAGCAATTAAAACTTCAATCTTTCTCATCAACTTCATTCTGTCATAAAAGCTTTCACAGAGTGTTTGCTCAGGATCAAATTTTGAAACAGCAAAACAGTGTAAACTGAAAGGTCTGCTTTGGGGAGCGGGGCATATTAATTCAAATTCACATATAATAAACTCTTGATAAACTGATATTGACTCTTTTTTGTAGTAATTACTGTTAATCTGCAATGTTATTAGTCATTTCTGTAGTTAATATGAAGGCATGTATAATTTTTCTTTTGAACAATAGTAATGTAATTAAGGAGAATAATCAATTACATTCCCCTCTCTAGATAGGGTAATAATTTATTACTTTTTTTAAAGCTGGCCTACAAAGTTTGGACAATTCTTCTTCCGTTCATTCCATGCTTATCGATAATGGGTTATGGAGGCAGACGAAGGATCTGCTCCCTGAGCAGATACACAAGGTGCACCCTGAGTGCCAGCTCCCAACGACCAGGCAGGCAGCTCAGATCTGAGAGCGCCTCTGCCCCCTGCTGCTTGCTGTGAATTTGCTGAGGGAGGGATGATGAACCCTTGTTTCACCTAAATCCTGGTTTTGTGTTTAGAGACACAGACTTAACTACGATATCAAACCTGTGAGGTTAGAATTTAATCGCATTCACAGAGAGCTTCAGAGCAGTGTGGGCAGTTGGCGTGTTCTTGTTGAAGAAATGAAGGGATGTGGTACTACTCTATTGGAAACCATGTGCTAATACCTTGGCATGGTTTTTGTTTGTTTATAGTGCTGGGTCTTGAATGCAAGGCTCTAAAACATGCTGGGTAGGTACTCCTCCACGGACCTATACCCTCAGCCCATTATGTGTGTTTTGTGTGAGTGCTCACAGCACAAAGACGGTGCCTTGTCAGGAGCACACATCGTATATTACTTCTTTTGTGTCCTCCCTTCCCAAGTCCCCCCACTTTCCTCAGTGTCAGAGACGCAATGATTGTAGCTTGACAAGTCAGCTGATTCACAAGATCCAGACCCAAAGCACTCCTCTGAGGAATTGAGAATGGCCAAGAAGTTAAAATTGGATAAGACAGTATTTTTATTCCTATCTTAACCACATTAGGTTTTAGGGCAGTGTGGTAGCTAGATTTGCATCAACTTGACACATTTGAGCAGAGGAGACCTTAATTAGAAAATGCTTCCGTAAGATGGGCATACAAGCAGACATGCCTGCAGGGCATTTTCTTAATCAGTGATTGACGGAGGAGGGGGAGGGGCTCAGTGATTGACGGAGGAGGGGGAGGGCCCAGCCCATTGTGGGTGGTGCTATCTATGGGTAGGTAGTCCTGGGTTCTATAAGAAAGAAGGTTGAGCCAGTCATGAGGAGCAAGCCAGTAAGAAGCACTCCTCCGTGGCCTCTGCACCAGCTCCTATGTCCAAGTTCCCATCCTGGACTGTGACTCAGGATATATAAGTTGAATAAACCCTTTCCTCCCCAAGTTCCTTTTGGCCATGGTGTTTCATCACAGCAACAGTGACTCTAAGACAGGTGGGATAGGGGAGTTACCCATTGAGACATAGACTATTCTCCTGGAAATGGTGGCACACAGCTTTAATCCAGCACTCAGGAGGCAGAGGCAGTTAGATCTCTGACTTCAAGTTCACTCTGGTCTACAGAGTGAGTTCCAGGACAGCCAGGGCTATTTAGAGAAACCCTGTCTCGGAAAACATGAAAACAAAAAACAAAAATGAAAGGAAGGAAGGAAGAAAGAAGAAAAGAAAGAAAAAAAGGAAGAAAAAGAAAGAAAAATGTTCAACTTGTTAAAAGAGTCTATAATATTAATTATTGCCAATTTTTAGCCATTTCTTTCTTTCTTTCTTTCTTTTTTTTGTTTTTTGTTTTTCTAGACAGGGTTTCTCTGTAGCTTTTGGAGCCTGCCCTGGAACTAGCTCTTGTAGATCAGGCAGGACTACAGAATCCGCCTGCCTCTAATTTTTAGCCATTTCTTTCTCACTCATGTAGCTGATACCTAGAAATGCACCTGTTGTGTTTCACAGTCACCAAGCACTATGATTGCCATTATAATGCAGTAAGAAAGGAAGGAGATATACCAGGGTTTTCAGATCAGGATCTCACTGTATGGCCCTGGCTGGCTTGGAACTCAGAGATCCAACTGCCTCTACCTCCACAATGCTGAGATTAAGGTAGTGCACCACATGCCCAACATGGACATAATTTTTAAAGCATCTGTCCATATGAGATATCCTCATAAGAATAATACTGAATGTTAGTGTTAAAGATCATAAAAACTGAGCTGGAGAGGTAGCTACATGGGTTCATACAAGTGTGAAGATCTGAACTTGAAGCCCCAGTACCCTTGTAAAAGCTGGCCGGGAGGCACATCTGTAAATCAGGTGCACCTATGGAGAGATGGAAGGTGGAGGTAAGAGAATAGCTGGAAGCTCATTGGCTAGTTGGCATGGCGTGCATAGCAACGAACAACAAAAAAGAAACACTGACATCAAAGCAAGATGGAAGGCAAGGAATGACACTGGAGGTTGTCCTCTGACTTCAACATGCATGCTGTGGCAAGTACCTGCCTACACACACACACACACACACACACACACACACATTCTTGCACACACAGTCACACACATACTCATACACACATGTGTGCTCACACATATGTGCTCACACACATACATATTCACTCACACACAGGCTCACAGTTTGGCCTCAGTTTATAAAATAAACATGCCAGAGCCCGGAGAGTATAAGCAACTTCAGAAAAAACACCTTGCATGTGACTTAGCGTCTGAGGATAATGTGAGGACCAGAAGCCAGCAGCCTCTGCTCCCACCTCTCTCCAGTCCAAAACAAGAGCCCTTCCAACTGTCAAGCCAAAGCCCTTGAGGCTGAGGGATCTCTGCAATGAGGTTTGCTGAGCCTTAGGGAAAGAACCAGGTCGTAAGACATGTCCCTGCTGCTGCTAACATCGAGGCTGGATAGCAGTTGGAAATATGCCTGACAAATTTAAGAGTCATAAATAGTTTTATAATGCAAACCTGTGGGAAGAAAGCATGAATAGTTTACACTGGATCTCCCCACTAGTTATAGAGATGAGGAGGAGAATTGTGCAAAACAGGGCAAGTTTGTCTCTTTGGGATCGCCTGGGGTTAGCAGTTCAGAAACCTTCCCTGAGGGCAGGTACAGTGGCAACTGGTGGTCCCCCAAATGGGACTTATGTCAGGCTTTCAACACCTATTTGGAAACATGAAACAGGCTTTTGTTCAGGCTATGGCCCAAAGCTGTTTCTTCTCTTCCCTCCCCACCCATTTCTGATCCTTATAATTAAATGTGAGACTTCTCAGGATTTTTTTCTCTTATCACAACATGTGAGAAAATCACTCCATTTTGCTCATCTTACCAAACTGCCAAAATTATTAAGATAAGAGCTTCAGAGTTATAGCTGTTTATTGATAGCTGTTGACTAAGCAATGGAAAGGAATTTTAGGATATTACATGGGCAGATAAAAACACACAGAGTAATGGGGATACGAGGAATTGCTTAGGGACAAGGAGGACAGAGGCAGGAAGACATCCTGTAACACAGACATTTATGCGAGGAGGTGCTAGAATTCCGTACCACATCATTATTCCATGTAGGTCCTGTGGGGTCAATAAGCCATAATGCACATATAACTCAATAAAACCAGACCTCCAGCACCCATATCTGCAGCCTCCAAAATCATGAGAAAATAACCTGGCAGGGGTGATATTTTAGTGCAGCACAAAGAGAACAAGGCAATGGATGCTGGGCAAGTCACAGAATTAAAGGAGAATTACAAGAAATGTCAGAGCCAGCACTTCAAGGATGAGGACAAGAGGTTCGACACAGTCAGGACACACATGTGTGTATGAGTCCATCTCTTTTGCTATGCTTAACTTCATGCTTGTCTGCTGTCTTAGTTAGGGTTTCTATTGCTGTGAAGAGACACCATGACCATGGCAACTCTTATAACTGAAAACATTTGATTGGGTGGCTTACAGTTCAGAGATTTGGTCCATTATCATCATGGTGGGACATGGAGGTATACAAGCAGACATGGTGCTGAGAGGTAGCTAAGACTTCTACATCTTGTGCAGGCAACAGGAAGTGAACTGATTCACTGGGTGTGGCTTGAGCATATATGAGACCTCAAAGCCCACCTCCACAGTGACACACTTCATTCAACAAGACCACACCTACTCTAACAAGGTCACACCTCCAGTAGTGCCACTCCTTTTGGGGGCCATTTTCTTTCAAACCACCACGTCTATTTTACATGGGCTTTCATTCTGAGGAGGGGAAAGTGTAGGATCAAACAAAGGACAAATTTACAGTTTTGTCCAACCATCTTTAGTTGGCTTAATTTTTAATTCTAGCATGAGGCAGTGTGGTGTGGGAGAATTGTCTGTATTGTGTCAATCATGTTATAAATAAATGCTGATTGGCCAGGCAGGAAGTATAGGTGGGAAAACCAGACACGAAGTAGAGGTGAAAACAGGAGAATTTGGGAAGCAGGAAGCTTCCCTGGCATTCCTGCGCAGTCCATCTAAGAAGCAGGATGTAAGCTGCCCCGCTGAGAAAAGGTACCAGCCATGTGGCTAACATAGATAAGAACAATGGGTTAATATAAGTTACAAGAGCTAGTAAGAAACCTGAGCTAATGGGCCAATCAGTTTATAATCTTATGGAGACCTCTGTGTGATTTTCTTTGGGGTTTGCTGGCTGTGGGGTACAGGGCGGGACAGTAACCCCAACAAGCAGGCCCCTCATGTTACAGCAATGCTTCCCTTATCTAATAGAATAAATGTTCCAGTGCTCTGAGCAGCAATCTGTATCATACAATGGGGGAAAACAGAACTGAGAGAACAAAATTGGATGAGTCATTTCGAGCTACTTCCTTCGTAAGATGGGGATGGAAGGCAGCACAATAGGATGATGGCTGATCAGACAAGGCCAGCTTACCCCAGGCTTGCTCTTTTGTGCAAGGGTTAAAGTGCACAGGGTTTCTGGAACAGACCTCTTTGGGAAATTTGTCCATATGATCTTTCCAACTCTGGTTTCTCCTGAAGTCAGATAAACACTCTGACAGGCAGGTTTGTCGGGACCTGGAGCAGAGCATGGTACAAAGCAACGACCTCCGGTGATTTTTGTGGTTTTGTTATTGATTTTTAGGTTTTTTTGGTTTTTAATGTTTCTCACCAAGTATGCCAGGCTAACCTTGAGCTCCAGGTCTTCCTGCATCTACCTCCCACTGTTGAGATTACAGGCTTACATCATCAAACTTGGGAAAGGAATAGCTCAGGCTAAACTTGAACCCATACTCCTCCCTAAGCTTTAGGAGGTAGCCGATCAGTATCGAGTTGGAGGTTGCAGTCTCTCACAGCATGGAATGCATGAAGCAGTTGGTTGTTAAGTCTGGAGCAGAGCATACCCCAACCCCTGACATCCATCCCAGCCCCCTGGCCTGGGAGTTGCATTAGTCTGGACTCCAAATCCCAGCATGCTAGGTTCTGACCCCTCCCCAGGGGAGGGGTCAGGGCCACTCCCACACGGTATTTAAGTGGGATCCCAGAGGGGAAACACGTGATTCGGGGTTTGCATAAACTCCCTGCTTTCTCGTCTCCCGCCATGCGCTCAGCCATCTGAGAGCGCCTTACTTAATAAAACGATGGGCATTTTAATTTGGTTTGATCTGACCTAATTGGATTTCTTTGTGCCGGCAGAGCCGCCCCTCTTAGCACTTTTTTCCTAACAGTGGTCACACTTCATTCACAGTGAGAGATGACCACTGATGATCAGGTAGCTGGGGCTCACCTCACTTTCTTCTTTTGATGCGGTCCTGGACCCCAAGCCGTAGTAGTGGTACCCACATTTAGGAAGAGCCTTTCCACTTCACTTACCCGAATCTGGGAAATCCTTCTTGGGAATGCTGGAGCTCACCTCTCCTTAATTCTAGATCCTTTCACGTTGACAATCAGCATCAACCATCCAACTCAATTCTGTCACAGCAGCCAATGTCTGCCATTTTAATATTTCCACTCTTATTTTCTTTCCTGCCAACTTCAGCAGCAGTGATAAGTGTATACTCCATCGATCCCACCTGAGTCACGTATCCCATTGCAGTCAATCGGTGAATTCTATTATTCCAAGGAATTGTTTCCAGCACCCTTGAGTCTGGAGCCTCTTGTTCAGCTTCCCTAGGAGTAAACCTGGCTCCAAAGGAATGCAGACATTTGACATCTACAAAAGACTTGCCCCAAACTGAAGAACCTGTCACCTCTGATTCTGTGCTATGAAAGAGGGTCCCTCTCCTCCCTCCCACATCTGCAGAAAATGAGTTTTCATCTTAGGAGCTTTGCACCAGATCCTTCTCAACAAATGCACACCTATGTTCCAAAACTGAGCCGTTTTCCGTTATCCTCTGGACCTGGGCCTTTTGGGCATCTTTACTGTTATTTTAGTGGCATTCTGAGAGATCAAAGAAAAATTATTCTAAATTGCAGTGGTTAATCAGGCCTAATTGGAGGGATTCCCAATAGTGCTCTGTGATGACACCACAGTAGAGGATGCTAAAGTATAGTGTAAAGAGGGGGTGGGCAGGCGGAGAGGGGTGGACAGGCAGAGAGGGGTGGGCAGGCAGAGGGGTGGGCAGGCAGAGGGAGGGGTGGGAAGGCAGAGAGGGGTGGGCGGATAGAGAGAGGGGTAGGCGGACGGAGGAGGGTGGGCAGGCTGAGAGGGGTGGGCAGGGGGAGAGGGGTGGGCAGGCAGAGAGAGGGGTGGGCAGACAGAGAGAGGGTTGGGCGGGCAGAGAAGGGTGGGCAGGCAGAAAGGGTTGAACAGGCAGAGGAGGGTGGGCAGGCAGAAAGGGGTGGGCAGGCTCTGATCCACACCCCAGTGCTAAGCAAAACAAAACAAAACAAAAAAACCAATAAACCAAAACTCTGTTTTTATATTTTATATTTTTGTTCTTTGGGTTTCTAAGGTTTCATCTAAAGAAAGAGACCTCAAATAAAAATAGCCTTAAAACCACTGCATACCACCAGGTGCCTCCTACATGTGCTTAGGTTTAGAATAATTCGGAAAGCTCCGGATTCTATTCTTTTTCTTTCATTAGATTCCATTAGAAATATCTTTCCATAGTTCTGTATTTTTTTCACAATCAATTTTATAATCTATTGCCTGACATTGGTAGATCTTTAGTAAATAATCATGGAATTAATTAATTTTATAAGATTTATTACTAATTTCTTTGTAACTGTAGATTATATAGATAGAGAACCTATTTCAGTCATTCATGCATGTATTCACCTCCCAGGACACATTTCTGAACAGGACTGCATGCCCAACACTGGGCGTTGAATGTGTGAATGAATGAATGAATAAATAAATGAAACAGTGGGAAAACAGCATACATGAGGTCACATAGCTATTTCCTCACAGATCCTGCTATTAAAAGGGGGAATCTAGCAAATGAATGTATAATCATGATAAAGATAAAAGCTCTGGGAAGCAAAGGACTCTGGGATTGCATAGCAGGGAAACACACTGGGAAGTCAGAGAACCTCCCCCCCCACAAAAGGAGGACTCAAGGCAGAGCCTAAAGGACGAACAGCCTGAATCCTCTGCACTGGGGAGGGAGGCGAACTCAGCACCAAAATTTCAAGGCCATCCTGGTTTCCAGGCCAGTGAGGGCTACATGAGACCCTACCTTAGTGAAAGGAGACAAACACAGCAGTTTGGGTCCAGCAGCTAGGAGAAGGGAAAAGAGGAAAAGAGAGGAAATTGCAAAACCCAACCCTGTCTTTAACCTGTAAGAGAAGGCAGACCTGGAAGCTGGGAGACCAACAGGCAGGGGCAGAGAAGCCAACCCAGTGGGCCCCAAAGCCCACAGAACCATAGGTCTGGGTAGGAAAGTCTGGCTGAGATTAGAAACTTCCGAAGTCCTTGGAGGCTCCGATCTCACCTTACCTACAGGGCCTCTAGCAGGCCTCAGGGTGAATGCTGGAGAAACCTCCCCAAGCCCCATGCTTCCAGCCAGAAGTTGAAACTATTTTCACAATGCAATTGTGTTCTTCTTAATGAAGCCTTCCCACAGGAAAACCCTTAGCCAGAACCTAAACTACTGAAGTTTTATCAGAATGTAGTAATAGTTGGGACTGGACACACTCAAGTCCAGCCCATCCGGATGCATGTCCTATGTCAAGAGGCGGACTAGGAAAATGTGAGTTCACAATTCGAGTCTGGGGCTAAGCGGGCCTACAGAGCATCCCCTCCCCATGTGCTAAAGGCACATTTAAAACACTTCCTTTTACATGGCCTATCAAATCTGGTTATCAAGAAAAAAGTATACAGAATATATATAATCGATACATACACATAAAGAACATAATCTGGATAGAGAAAATAGGAGGCCAGCTTCCCATCCTCACATCGCTAAACAATGTAGCACAAGCAAATGCAACACACCTTTACACAGTTCTGTAACATAAACAAATGTAGCCATCTTTACACAGTCAAAATAATATTCCACCACATTCGCCCACATTGCCCTCTGAGACGCCTTCTGCTGTGGCTTGACTTGTCTTTTGTTTCCCTCCGGCTCTTCAGGAAGATTCTCCAGGGCAGGCCTCTTCTCCACTTGCAACCATTTTTTTTTTTTTTGTCTGAGAAAATTTTACAAGATCCCAGGTATACAAATATATAATATATGCATACAAATCAAACAATTAGTGACAATAAATCATAAATATTTTTTGATTAAAAAACATGTGTATGTCTCTGTGTGCCATGCGTGTCCACATGCACAAGGAAGCCGGCAGGCCAATAGTTTCCTGGACCTAGCTTTATGGGCAGTTGTGAGCTGCCTGACCTGGATGCTGGGAACTGAACCCAGATCCTCTGCAAGAGCAGTATATGTTCTTAATCATAACCAAAGAAATTTATTGTAAAACAATTGCTTGATATACATATAATTTTCATAATTATTAACAAAAAAGCGAATCTACATACTAATGAAATAGATGCTTTTATTTTTCATACAGAATTAAATCTTGGCTGAATATTTGCTACTGCAGGACATGGACATCTCTAGTGTGTTTTAAGAGACCATCACTACTTTGATTTTGTAATTGTCAATACTGAGAATGCTGCTTCACATAGATAGACACTACAGAAGCACATTTAGGGCCATTTCAGAAATTACTGAAAATTCTGTCCTAATCCTAAACCAAAACTTGTGGAATATTTTTTTTTAATGACACCTAATTCAGCGACTCTACCACAAATTTTGTTGCTGTTTTGTTTCCTAAGACAGGGTTTCTCTGTGTAACAGTCCTAGCTGTCCTGGAACTCACTTTGTAGACGAGGTTAGCCTCGAACTCACAGAGAACCGCCTGCCTCTGCCTCCCGAGTGCTCGGATTCAAGTCGTGCACCACCACTGCCAGGCCTACGATCAAACTTCAAACCAAACATCTCAACATTATAAAGATATACTAATTTGATACTTACATGCTGAAGAATGTCAATAGGAAAATAATTGTCTTTTTCTACAGCAAAGCCATTATGGTTCTATAAGAACAGAAACCTTGTTTGTCTAGTAAAAACACTGCCATTCATAGTATGATAGTCCCAAAGTTGAGCTGAGGTGGTCCTAGAAGCGTTCACTGGAGTTGCAGAGTGTGAAGGCATGTACAGCGCGAAGTGCATGTGTGGCACACGCTAAATCAGCTGTGGCGCTTGCTAAACCTGCTGTGTGGCGCTTGCTAAGCCAGCAGTGTGGCGCTCGCTAGACCAATGGTGTGGCGCAACGTTGGTGAGAGCTGCGGGAAGCACTGAAGCTTCGTTACCTTTTTCATTTAGAATTAACTTAAGCACTGTGGTCAGAAGCCTTTTACAGTTGCCAGAGCTTTTAAAGCCCCCACGTTCACTTACAGTATGGCCTACAGCATGGCCACGTATGGTTTAGGAGCTGTGGCTGTTAGGAAGGTGTTCCTAGCCTTAAGAGACTCTCCTAAAGGCCAATGTAATTTTTCTATTTCCAGGCAAGATGCCAGTCACACTGGCCCCAGAACTCAGTCTCCTCCCCTCTTGCTTGCTCTCAACCAGTCTCTCCCCTTTCCTTCCCACAGTGTAATGCCTGCCCGACTACTGCACAGTCACAGGACATAGTTAGAGGATGGAAGTAGAATGATGCCAGATCTAGGAAGCTGGAAACCCTGAGCAGGCCATCGGCAGCCTCTGGCAGGGCTGAGGGAGCCAGAGGTTTACTAGGAGGGACCCTTCTCAGGAAGGTGGGCACCGCACCGAGACCTCCTTGCATTGGCAGGTGCTGCATTGGCAGGAAGCGTGACCTCCTGTGCCAGGCAGGTACTGTTTGGGAAATGAGGCCTTCCAAAGCTAGGCAAGCAGAGGTCCCTGACTATTCTTCTCTCCCCCAGAAGGGGGAATCAGCCATCTATCCCTGGGAAATACTACCGGGATGCAGTCATCACCATTAAGAGGATTTCAACTCCTGATCCTGGAGAAATCATCTTTTTTGGTAAGCGGTCAAGCAGATGGTCTGAGTGCCCTACATCCAGGTTCCCACAGCTTTAAACAAAAGCTAAAATAACATCAAATAATGTGAGCTTGGAGAGAACCAACCTTAACACTGAAGTTAATTTGCTGGTAGAGAAGGGCTATAACCGTAGGTTTTGACTGTTTCTTTTTTTTTAATCACAGTTAATGTTTGAAATACAACTTTCACACTTTCTGTTTCATCTTTCTAGGTTTTTATTAAAATGTGATGTTATTTATTTTGTTAGCAAATGAATCTGTTTGTTCTGGAGACAGGATCTCACTACTAGTTCAGAGTGTCCTAGAACTCACTGTAGAACTAGGCTAAACTTGCAAACACTACTTTGGCCTCCCAAGTGCTTGGATTCAGGTATGTGCAACCATGCCTGGCTTGAAAAAAAATTTTTTTAACCCAAGAATTTAATTAAAAAACAAACAAACAAACAAAACATAAGGCAGAAAGGGACCAGCAAGCATGAGAAGATCCAGTTTTGGGAAGGAGCCTCAGGATTTCTGTTGCTGTGATAAACACCATAATCAAAAGCGACTTGGGGAGTAAAGAGTGTATTTGGCTTACGCTTCCACATCAAAGTCCATAGTTGAAAATGTCAGGGCAGGAACTCAAGACAAGAACGTGAGGCAGGAGCTGAAGCGGGGTCATGGAAGTGGGCTGCTCACAGCCTCTTCCCTGCAGCTTGCTTATAAACCCAGTACCACCTTCCCAGGGTGGCACCACCCACCACCTACAGAGGGCCACAGTGGGATGGGCCCTCCCACAATAATCATTCAAGAAAATGCCCACAGGCTTGCCTACAGGCCAATCTTAAGGAGGCATTTTCTCAGTTCCCTCTTCCCGGGTATGTCTCAGTTTGCAGCAAGTTGACAAAACCAACCAGCATACTGTGGGACTGCACTAAAAGATTAAAGAGAAAGGAAAATAGTTTTGGATAAAAGTGTATTTTGTATGATAAGATGCTGTTTCTGTCTAACATGGAAACAGATAAAAAGCAAAACTAAAATAAAGCATGTTACAAAACAAGTGTGTATATGATCAAACTTAAAATGACTCATATAATTAAAGGTTATTCAAATTTTTTAAATTCAAAATTAAGCACATGATATAGAACTAAAGCCCGATTCTCAGTTTGAAACTATAAGGTTTTCTTATAACATCTGCTCTCAGTAATGTTGGCAGAAAACTGGCTTGAAGAACTGATTTAGGCAGCTCTCTGTAGATGGAATTTTCTGTCTTGCCAGGTCCTGCAGTCATTCGGTCCCAAAGAAACACACAGAAGCTTATATTAATTATAAACTGTTTGGCCTGTTGCTCAGGCTAATTACTAACTAGCTCTTACAACTTCAATTAATCCATAATTCTTGTCTATGTTTAGTCATGTGGCTTGGCACTTTTCTCAGTAAGACATCCTCTTCTTGCTTCCTCTGCATCTGGCTGGTGACTGTGTTTCTGCCCCTCTTTAGAATTTCAATTACTATATAAAAAATTGGAGGTACCTGAGCTTTGATGAGACCCTGTGATGGCTAATGTCATGTTTTAAGTTTAAATTACTGTGCTTAAGAGATCTATAAAATAAAAAAGCTTCTAACCTATAAGCCCCCTGCCCAAGGATAGATAAGTTCCTGGAATGCTAGGGCTGTTGTTTATATAAGATAACAAGCTGTGTGTTTTCACTTCTGTACCAAGCTCAAGTGTACTTTCACTTAGCCAAGAGTCTACCAGGAAAGCTGATCCACCTGAAGACATACTAAGAAGAGGGAGAACTAATTATCCCCTTAATGAGAAAACATACTTCTCCTTCCCAGAAACCCCTCCTTGGGTGCAGTCGCTTACAATGCGTCTATCAGGCAACATGGCCGAGTTTGTCTGCTTTTCTGAGTCCTAACTCAAAAAATATATAACTTTTTATCTTCTTTGCTTCTTTATTTTTTTTTCTATATTGACCAAACCCTGAGCATGCATTTCCTGATACACTGGGGCTTCCCGTTCGTTCTCTGAAGCACTACCTCCCAACTTCCTACCACACCTTGTTTGCCAGCTTTCATTGTAAAAGACAGGACTTCTGCTTTTCCTCCTCCCCTTCCTCTTCCTCTTCTCCTCTTCTCCTCCTTTTCCCCTCCTCCCCTCCTCCACCTCCCTCCTCCTCTTCCTCCTCCTCCTCTCTACTCCAGGCAGCTGCTGAGATGTACAGCTTGCCTGATCTCTTATTTTTCTTTCAAACACTAATCAAATTGTCCTCTTCTTCCCAGTCCATCGATGAACTCTTCACTAACAAGACTGAGAACCCACAAGTGGTACTTCACTGGGGAGATAAGCAACACTGAGGCAAAGACAGTGGGAGGAGCCTTGAAAATCCCCTGAGGATGTCCTATCCTCCAGTATCAGCCACCACCAGCAGGCACCCTCTCCCCACATCAGCCTGGACAGGGTCAGCCTTCTGCTCTGTCTGCTAGGCTCCCAGCTAAGTGACACCGAGCTAAGTGACAGATAAAGCAGAACAGCCTGCAGGCTGCGCCCATCAATGCTGGCATCACTGGGCTAATCAGGGTCACCCAGTTGTTCCCCATCACACTGGCTAAGAACTCTTTCCCTGACAAGTCTAAGAACCCACAAGTGGGCACTTCCCTGGGGAGATGATAGCTTATCAAGACCATCTGGTCCAAGGAATATGAACCTGACCCCGGTCAGGAACCCCAGTCTTGAGCCCACCTGTGCCCTTCCTCAGTCTACGGCCTAGGGACCAGCGCAAGATGGTCAGTCGGAGTCTCGGGAGATCAGGCCTCTCCCCATCAAGCAAGGAGGCAGAGAGACAGTACAGGGTGTTATTGGTTGTTTTTTACTCTTTACTCTTTGGGGGCAGGCCTGCCACCCAGCTCCCAAATAAACACATGGATACTTGTTACTTCTAATTGGTTTATTTACTTATTATTGGTTTATTTACTTATTATTGGTTTATTTCTAGCAATTTATCTTAACTTAAATTATCCCATTTATCTTTTGCCTCTGGGCTTTTACTACTTTTTTATTTCTTTTCCTCCCTTTTTATTTATTTATTTAAATTTTAAAAAATTTTACATACTAGCTTCAGTTCCCCTTCCCTCCCCTTCTCCCACCCCTACCTCTCCCCATCCCCCACCCCAACCACTCCTCAGAGGGAGTAAGGCCTTCCTTGGGGAGTCAACAAAATCTGGCATACTAACTTGAGGCAGGACCAAGGCCCTTTTTCCTGTATCAAGGCCGAGCAAGGTATTCCTCCATAGAGAATGGGCTCCGAAAAGCCAGTTCATGCACCCAGGATAAGTCCTCGTCCCACTCCCCACAACAAATCAAGCCACATAACTGTCACCCATATTGAGATGGCCTAGTTTGGTCCTATGCAGGTTCCCCAGCTGTCAGTCTAGAGACCATCCCACAGTACATGCTTTTAATCCCAGCACTCTGGAGGCAGAGATACATGCTCTCTGATTTCAAGTCCAGCCTGGACTACATAGTGTTGGACCCTAGAGTCCAACTACCAGGAGGAGTCTCCCCAAGAGACCATCTCTCACACCATAGTAGATGTAAAAGCATGAGGATTTTATTAATTCTGTCACGACAGGGTCTTTCAACATTCAAGAAGCCAGAAAGACCCCAAATAGCTGGTACAGGCTACTTTTAAAGCAAAAAGCCACAGAAATAAGGGGGGATGTCTGGGAGTTGTTCTTTAGCTATTATGATTGGCTTATTCAAAGGGCTATTACCAATAATTGGCTGGAGAGCGGTTATCAGATCAGATGAGGTAAGAGGAAACATTTGAGGGTTACTTTGCCCCTTTCCCAGGGACTGAGTCAAAACATCTGTGGACATCTGTGGGTTATCTTGTCCCTATTCAATA